>CAICTM010001177.1:0-34977 GCA_903772945.1 Seminavis robusta | reverse complement strand
TCATGAGTCGCGTCTTGAACACGGGAACACCGTCGGCACAAGACAAGAACACAACGCAATCACCCACTAATGCAAGTATGGAAGGAGGTGGGAATCGACCACTCCGACCACCGCGGCCCCATTGTGTTGCCACGGCCAATGGATGGATTGTCGCATCGCTCGAGTGTCCTTCGCCCACCGCAGGAATTCTACGATTGTTGTCGAGATGGAATGTCCGGCGGGGCAGTAGTGCCGATCAATGGATGGCATTGCCTCCTCCCATTGCCATGGCGTCAACCGTATTTACGGGACGAATTCAACACGTTTTTGTCGATCCTACTGGATGTCATACCATTGTCAGTGCCAATAATGGAGAAGCCTATTATGTGCATTCCAGTTTAAGATTGCCACAAAAGTTACCAGGATTTGGACCCAATGCCGATGGATCACTGCCTCTTACATTGACGGGAATTCCTGCCACGGCCGGAACCAAAGTGGGAACGGGGGGATCATCTTCGACCACCAGCAATAATAACAATAACAACAATTCCAATGTCCAACAAGGATTGTCGCCAGGATCTTACGTGACGGCGGTCGCATGGGATCGAGAACGGGGCACGGAAGGATCCACCAAGAAAATATTACTGGGGACCAGTGAAGGAGAAATTTACGAATATGCCCTCATTAGTCCCACGTCGGAAGATCAAGAAGAAGCCATGCCAGCGCCATTGCTCTTGCATCGATTGCGGACATCAGATGAAGCACCCGCCGCCGTCACGGGTCTGTATCTGGAACGACTGCGGACGGGGCTCTTGATTTTGGCCGCCACGTCCGGCCGGAATGTGCCGCGGACACGACTCTATACATTCTATTCCCCACACAATACATCCTTTCGCATGGCATTGGCCGATCAACAACACGCGACATTGGTGGATATACCAGGAGCGGTCGATTTTGCCAATTTGAGGCTTGCCAATGATCATTTTGGATTGCGAACCGCCATGGGAATCTATTACGGGACCATTGATCGATCGCAATCCAGCAATGTACTAGTCACGGGGGGACGCAGTATGATTGTCGATGCCGGGATACTCCCCTATGAAGATGTTGTCGGTCAAGATAGTGGAGCTACTACTGTCAGCAGTAGTAGTAGCAGTGCGAATAATCCCGCCGCCGCCATTTCGTCCTTGGCATTGACACCCCATCACATGATTCTATTGAGTGACAACAATAATAGTGCCGATGCCCATCATCCCAAACCACCGGAAGTGCGATTCATCAATCGCGTCGCGCAAAAGGTCATTCAAAAGGAACGCATGGATCTGCTCACGCAGCAATATCATCATAACAACAATACACCCACATCCTCTTCCTCCAATAACAACAGCAACAATCCCTTTGCGACATCGTCGGCATCCTCTTCGAGCAACAACAACAACAACTTGGAAGACAGCTCGCTGTGGCTGGGAGCTGGAGAGTTACTTATGGACATTCGGCGCGCGGATCAAGTTTGGTTGCGTCATGGACGATCCTTGATTCACATATCGTCCACACAGGAAGATAGGGATGTCTGGAAGTTCACACTGGCCAAATGCCTAGAAAAACCATCCCAAAAACAACAAGGACGAGCGCTCGCCAATACGGGTAGTAGTATGCCGTCCTTGTCACGATCCATCTCGGGGGCCGGGCCGCTATTGACCGAAGAAGAAAAGGCGCAAGAAGCACTTTTTGAGCAAGCCAAGAATTTATGTACCAATGCAGCCCAAAAGGCTGTCGTGACGGCGATTCGCGCCGAATATCATCTGTCCCAAGGACGTGCCGAGTTGGCATCCAAGTATTTGGCACAGTGTCCTCCCGCGTTGGCCCCCTTTGCCGATACGGCCATTCGACTGGCGCTTCCACGGTTGGGCATTGATGATCCACAGGGATATGGACATTCCGCGGCGGCCAAGGCAAGTCTGGCGTCGAGCGATGTCCCTCTCATTACCTATCTCAGTGACAAATTACGAGTCGCACAGATGAATCAGGATCGAATGACGTCCACCATGATTGGAGCCTGGTTGACAGAGTTGTACTTGCACGAACGGGGAGAGCAGGAACGAGGAAACAAGCGGGAAGATGCCCAGCTCAGCCAATTTCTCAACAATCTGCAAAATACCGATGCCAAGACCATTATGAGAATCTTGGCATCGCACGATGTCAGCGCCACGGAGTGCGCTTCGTATGCAGCTCAAAGTGGGGATATTGCCACGGCGGTGAATACGGCGCTTGCTGTTGGCTCGAGCAATCCATCGGTAAGACTGTCTGTCTTTGTTGGTGAACAATTGTTCAAGCGTTGAATTTTGCTTTTCTCATTCGAACAGTTGCAATGCTATTCTTTTTGATAGGCTGGTGCACAGAACGCACTTCGAATTTTGAATGCCGCCCCATTTGAGCTTGCCGAGCCCCTCTACTATCGCCATGCTTCCGCTCTCTTGGCAAGAGCTCCAGGGCTTGCCGGCAATAGTTTCCTAACTCGATACGCACAAGGGTTGGCCCCAACCAGGTTGCTGCCTTCCATTATGCACTATGAAAAGAAACGAAGTGAGCGCGCCAAGAAAATAGAAGAAAGTCGCAAAATTGCACAGGAGTTGACGGGCATGGGCGGCAGCGGTGGCGTCGTCGAAACCAAAGACGGGGATGACATGGACCATTCCAACAGAAAGGGCATATTGGATGCGGATGGTGCATCCGAGGCTGCTTTCGTCGATGATCCGCACGTGTCGATCAGGTATCTGGAAGGGGTGATCCAACAGGGATGCCGAAGTTCGGCCATTTTCAGCTTTCTCGTATCGCTCTTTGTAAAGCTGGAAGACGAAGAACCACTCCACAGGTTCCTCTCTATTCATGTTCCCACCACCACGACTTTCACCGATGCTGCCATGAGTGCCTTGATGTCCGTCGATCGTTCTCGTCCTCAGCAAATGATGGCTATTGGGGACGAGGAGTTTTCAACGCCTCTTGACATGAACTTTGCGCTTCGATCTGTGCTGGGAAGTAGTCGACACTTCCGATCTGCCATCAAACTTTATATGGGTTTCGGAATGAGGCAGCAAGCAGTAGAACTGGCGCTCAAGGTAGATCCGTCCTTGGCACGGGAACTAGCCCAGGACAGCACCGAGCTAGAAGAACGGAAGCGTCTGTGGCTCATGATTGCAAAGCACGCCGCGTCGAGTGGATCTCGTGGTGGGAAAGACGTCGTGTCAAAGGTAGTCTCCGTTCTGAGGGACTGCGGTCCTGAAGTTCTGAGCATCGAGGATGTCTTGCCGTTTCTGTGAGTACTTTTTGTCGGTGATTGTAAATCGTTTGTGGAGAATCGAATCTTCCGTGCTCAACTTTTCTGTGTCTTCAGGCCCGATTTTACTCAAATCGATCAAATTAAGGACGAAATATGCGAAGCGCTTACGGCGTATTCATCAAAGATCGAGGGTTACTTGAAGGAGATGAGCGAATGCGATCAAACTTGCAGCAATCTCAGGGAAGAAATCAAGCGACTTCGCAACTACAACATGACGCTCAAATCGGATGCTCGTTGCGCATTGACAAATCAAGTAGTGTTGACTTCTGGGGAGCCATTCTATGTATTTCCTTCGGGTTATGTTTTTGTTTCGAGTGCGTTGAAGGGACAAGTGATGCCATTCCTGAATGACAAACAGAAGTCCCGAGTGGCGGAGCTCGAGCAACAGCTAAAAACAATTCACTCCAAGAAATCTCTGAACGCTGAAGACGAAAGACAATCGAGGACATTGCAGACGGAGCTGGATGGTCTCATCGCGGCAGAGGTAAGAAAACGTTTTGTTTTTACGATCTTGTTGTGATCTTTATGATTGACCATGCCGGTGCCTTTCTTCAGTGCCCCTTGACGGGGTCCGTACTGGTCAACTCAATTGATATGCCGTTTGAAGATAGTGAAGAAATTGACGAAGAAATATTCTTTGGGAGGTCCCATAATTCAGAAAGACATGCGAAGGTTTGAGACGAGTTAAAGTATGATAATGCATGCTGTAACGAGCTGTCTGTACCGTACTCCTTTCACAATATTCTTTATTTTACACTCTAGAGATGCAATCTATGCTGTAGCAGTCCGCGCGTTGCCGTGCTTCTAGCTAGTAGTTTGCAGACATTCCCGGCACCAGCGCTGAGACAACGGCTTGTCGTGACGTTGCAGCTCCCACAAGGGTGAACAACAGTTGTTTGCTGTCTGCTTTCAGATGCAAACATATTGTGTTGTTTTCTGTTTCTGTCATGACACACATTACTCGATCCCCAGCCAGCGACATGAAAGCCCATAATTTTGTAGCAAATCCACCCGGGATAGCTTCGCCCTCGAAAAGTAGAGACGATGATTCCCCAACAGTTCTTCCCATCAAGTCTCCCGTTTCTTCGTCTTCCTGACCAGACATGGTAAAGCCAGTGTCAAAGGCAGACACTTTGGGGTCAAGTTTGATTGGGGGAACAGCACTGGGCATTCTGAACCAAAGGAAACGAAACGTGTCCAGGTCGCCCCATGAGTCTCGAAAGAAAACAAGTGGGCACGGTTGAAGGCCCAAGAGAGGAGATAGTTCCACGGCCTCAGCGGACAAGGACACGTTTTCGTATTCGACTTGATCGTCGTCAAAACCGGATCCCTTCTCCTTGGTAGAAACTTGAAAGTCGTCCTCGCCTTTCTGGCTGGCAACAGACGAAGTCGAATTGCGGCGTTTCATTTTAGTTCCACCGGACCCACCCACAAACTCTCCGATGTGTTTCTCTTCTCGGACGTTTCGAAACACGATCGTGGGATGAAGCACCACCTTCCCCGATGACACGTAATGCAGTGCTATCTCCCAAACTAGGCTGTCTTCAGCGCTGAACGGGTGTTTGTACGCTGACGAGGTGGAAACAACTGGAGCCGTTTCAAGCTGAAACGCTTCTGGAGAACCCAGAGAAGACACGAACTCCAACGATGCCGAATCCGTGCCTACTTCGTGCTGTTGGTATGCAACGCCAAGTCCCATTTGCAACCCTTCCGTGATCTCCACAGCGGTTGTGTTCCAGACCTGCAAAAATACTCGTATTCGGTATTCATCCTCGTTGTCATACCTCGGTGTTCTGGATATGGAATGGCCAAGGTATGCCGCTACAGGATCAGAACCAGAGGTAATGGAAGTCACGTTTCTACCCCACGCAGAGTTCTTTTCGCGACCTGGGCCATTGGTTCGGAACCTGAGTCCTCTTGCGTCGCGATTGTCAGGAAGGGGAGGAGTAGCGAGGCGGAGCCAATTTCTGGGTCTTGCTTTACAGGAAAAGAAAGCGTCTGCCACCGGGGCGGAATAAATTGTCGCGTCGACCCGAGCGGAAATGATCTGACGACTCAGCTGCATCAGGTACCCGTGCATGTACTCGTGGGTTGCGGCACCGTCCCTTTCCGCACCCTTGATGGTGGAACTTGATACCAAAGGCTTGATTTTGTATTTCATTGGCTGCATGACCAACTCCGAAGAGGGAATGCCATCTGAATTGTGGGACTTTGACTGGTAGAAGGCTTGTATTCTCGACGTGGCGGCATCACATAGTGGTCCCATTATGGGTCGAAGTGACTCATCCATGGGTTCATCGTCCAGCTTTCCTTCGAGAGATGCTACGGCCATTTGCACGATGGCTTGCGACTCTTGATTGGGTCCACATCTGCGCCGCCAATCGACAGCAGTCATGGCAATGTTTTCTACGCAGGCAACGCAAACACGGACGGTTTCCAACGCCAACTTTTTGATTGGATCTTTCTTCTTCTTTCCGTTTGCATCCACAGGCACAGTATGGAACTCCAGCAGCTTTGTCAGCAATCGCTTGGGGCTCACTGCCACAAGTAAGTCTCGTGCACTCGCCAAGTTAAGGGTCAGCGGAGGTGCCCTATCTGCGTTTCTTCGATTGTTGGCAGCTTCCAAGTTCCTCCTGATCGCAACATATCTGCTTTGAACCCATTGATCCACCCCCAATGTCAGAACGAACATTCGCATGTGATGTGATATTATTCCTTGCCTCAGATCCTTTTCAATAAAGTCGTCCACCAATGCAGCCACATCTTGGGCCATGACATCGTTGAGTGAGCCCATGAAGCTCCTATCCCGCAGCGAATTGTCAGCGTCATTCTGAGGAGAAACTGTTGTGGCGTCCCAGTGCGTCAAAAAGCTTGCAGATTCGATCATTTGATCCCACAACAGATGGGGAGGGCAGGCATTCGGCGTTAACTTGAATGTGACGGATGACATTGGATTCAATAGCCCCACAAAATGCAAAAACTCTTGTAGCAAACGAATATAGCTCGACTGTCCAGCAGTCAGCAACCCCAAATCTTCTTCGAGATACTCTGGCCGTCGTCCCCACCGTGCACACGGCGAAAATATTGACAAGGTAGTGAAGGCCAATCGCGTCCATTCCTCAACCTCCAAACTTGTAATGGCTTGTGACGAGTTGTTTTGTGGTGGCTGAATGACAGATCCATCGGGCGACACTCGAAATCTGCGACCGACTTCCCAGGCAACGGTTGTGAAGACGAGAAGAATTTCGTCTCGCATTCGTACAATGACAGGATTATCTTGCTCCTTGCAAATATTAACGACCGAAGCGGACGACAAGAATCTCTTCAAGTAGTAGCTGCGCTGTACAGTAGGGTGATTGTTCGGGTTGGGTTCTTTTTTGCTGCCATCCACGTCTACTGTAACTCCCAGTGGCCCATCCATGAATATGGACAGTGCCAACTCCGTAAAGAAGGCTATTCTGGCAGGTTTTCGATAGCACGCAAACGTTTCGGATGAGTCTGCTTCAAGGTTGGTTTGTGCATTGTCGGACTTGCTTTTGGACATTTGTAACAGTAGCCCGGGTGACGACACTCCATGTGGTACCATGATTGTAAAGGGCAGTGATGCCACTTCGTTGATCATACTTTCCAACAGAGGTGCTCGTTCGGGCAGTGGCAATGCCCGCAGTGCAATCAGGAGTGTCGCCAATGTTCCTACTTTGGATTCTAGCATTCCCGTCGACGAATTTTCTTCCCGCAACACCACAATGGCCCATCGACAAATTTCCAAAACCCAGCTGGCTGTAGGACAGGCATTGGCGAGCCTCAGTCCACAGAGAGCAGCTGTATGGGCCAAATCACCATCCAAACAGCCTTGCATGGATGGTAGCAGCAGTGCCGTTACGACATCATTGACCAATCCCATGCAATCCAGATCGACCCATCGTTTGGCAAAGGTCGATCGGTTGACATCGTACGTGCTGGCAGCATTGGTGCGTAGCTGATGGATCAAACAAGCGGTGACAAAGGGCAATGTCATTCGATGGTGATGACTGGCATTGTAGTGCACAATTCGTGTCACTAGCTGTAATAATCTCGGTGCCATGATATTGGGAAAGATGCGACTTTGTAGTTCGAGTTGTGCGACACTGGGATCTTCTTCCAGTGTAGTGGGACAATGCAACAAGACACTCCGTAAGGAGGGTGCATACGGTGCTGTTCGAGCAAATGCCATGGATTGTATTTCTTGCAGTAATTCATCGTCGACAATGGTTGCCGCGTGGGCGTTGGAGGTTGCCAACGTCAGTGTTCCCAGACACTCGACAGCGGTTGCCGACACCCCGTCATCTCCGTCATCCAGTGCCACGTTGAGCAACGCTGTCGGTACTTCACTTCCCACTTCATCTTCTACCAGATTGACGGGTGATTCTCGGAGCGCAAATAGTACGGGAGAGTGTCGAATATGTGCATAGGCAGTTCTGCCCCCCAGAGCCAATGTTTGACACGCGAGGATGCGACATCTTCTGTCTTTGTGTTCTTTGGTACAAGTGATGAGTGCCGAGAAGCAGTCCACTACAACTTTGGCATATGTTTTGTCATGAAACAGATGGGAGGATGCCACAGCATGGGCGTCATCTTGACCTGCCGAAGCTCCCACAAATTGTGTAATGTTCAAACAAGATCGCGCCACTTGGGCAAAGGCGGATCCGTCGTCTCGAATGGGTTTTAGATTTTTGTCGACAGATGGATCCGAAACAAAGGTGGCATGAGAGGGCATGGCCAAGGGGACAGCCGCATAGTATAGCTCTGCCGGTGTCAATTGTGGCTGACCGTCATCGTCGTTGTTTAGGTCACCGCCCATATTCATCCCGCGATCATCCTCAGTTGTTTTCCCACCACCACCAAGATTCGAAGCACTGGTGTCCAATTTGGTGTCGTTCGTGGCAGCACTGCTCTTGTTATTAGATGCATCCCCATTGGTGGTGATACCCAGAGTTCGGGAGGAGGTGGCATCTCGGCTCTTTTTGTCTTTTTTGGACGACTTTTCCCGTTTGCTGCTGGATTTGCTGCTCTTCTCCTTGCTGCTCATCTTAACGAAATCTCTTCACAAGTGCTTATTGTCGGTTCACTCCTACTATAGGTTGGCTTTTTATTTGGTGTGATGATGCTGATAATGATGAGGTGTGATCGCCCTCCTTTGGCATCCTAGCTAGGTCGATCTTTCACCACACAGCAAATTGGTCGACTAACGTCATGCGAGAAGCCTCTTTTCAAGTGGCTGCAGCGGAGGGTGGGCTGGATGCTTCCTGATGTAGAGCTAACTTGATGCTGGACAGTGAATGGGTAGAGCACTTCTTGTCCAAGGACAAAGGGGGTATCCTTGCTGCTGGTACCGGTAGCAGGGTAGCTTCAATGATGAGGTCAAGCTGTGCACTGTCCACAAGTCCAACAATCTTGCTTGTACTCAACAGCCATCAGAGTTGCGACCAAACTTTTGCCCACATTTTGCCCCAACTAATAAACGCACCACGACAGACGAGGACTGTCGCTCACGGTAGCTTGGGGCGATGGCAACGCAAGACCGCAAGACACAACTCACAGCATAGCACAGCGGCATCATGGCTCTACTAGCTAGCTAGCATCGTACCCGCTCCATTTGAGGGTTGTGTTAGCAATCTTGTATCCTACGGTACCGGTATCATGAAGACTGCAAACCGAGTGGATGAGCCGGAAACTTCTACCCTTGATTTTCTGAATCAAACCGATCTTTGGGTGAAGCAGATTCTACCCTTTCTTGGCATGGGCCATCATGCCTTTGTGGCACCAGTATGTCACAGAATGAAAGATCTCTACACAGAATACTGTGAATCTGTAGAGAATCCTCCAGGGACCAATGAGTATGATGACGAAGGAGTGCAGCGTTTGGCAACTGCTTACGTTACATTCTACAGTGCCATCTTCTGCTCCCTGTCCCGTGCAAAGTACTGGTACACCCACCACCACCAAGCTGGCTGTGGTGGACAGGTCGTTGGGCGTCGTTCTGGTAACAGAGTCTGTGCTACAGCTGCAAGAGTTGGTAGTCTTCCGGTTCTAAAATGGGCCCTCGATAAGGGATTTCAATGGGGTCCTCAGACATGTGCTACTGCTGCTTCCCATGGTCATTTGGACATCCTCAAA
This sequence comes from Seminavis robusta, assembly GCA_903772945.1. NCBI lineage: Eukaryota > Bacillariophyta > Bacillariophyceae > Naviculales > Naviculaceae > Seminavis > Seminavis robusta. Next base: position 25,505 of record CAICTM010001177.1, on the reverse strand, counting down.
TATGCCCATGAAAACAACTGTCCTTGGGATGAAGGCACATGCGAAGATGCTGCTCGAAAAGGTCATTTTGGAATCTTGAAATATGCCCATGAAAATGGCTGTCCTTGGGATTGGCAAACATGTTCCCGGGCCGCTTTGAATGGCCATTTGGATATCCTCAAATATGCCCACAAAAAGGGATGTCTCTGGAATAAAGAAACATGCGTCGGTGCTGCTTTGAATGGCAATTTGGAAATCTTAAAGTACGCCCATGAAAATGGCTGTCCTTGGAGTAAACGCACATGTTCCTATGCTGCTTTGAATGGCAATTTGGAAGTCTTAAAGTACGCCCATGAAAAGGGCTGCCCCTGGGACAAAAGCACATGTTACCATGCTGCTTCAAATGGACACTTGGAAATCCTGAAATATGCACATGAGAATGGCTGTTCATGGCATGAAGATACATGCAACGCGGCTGCCAAAAATGGCCATTTGGAAGTCTTGAAATATGCCTATGAAAATGCTGTCCGTGGAATGCAGGGGTATGTTGTGAAGCTGCCCAAGATGGACATTTGGAAATCATCAAGTTTGCCCATGAAAACGGCTGTCCATGGGATGAATCAACTTGCTCATGGGCTGCTTTGAATGGTCATTTGGTCATCATCAAATTTAATATGCCCATGAAAATGGGTGTCCATGGGATGAGGAAACTTGTGCCAATGCGGCGACGAGTGGTCACTTTACATTATTAAAATGGGCTCGGGAGAACCAGTGCCCTTGGGGTCAATCCACATGTGCTGGTGCTGCTGCGGGTGGTTATTTGGAAATTCTAAAATGGGCACGTTGGAATGGATGTCCTTGGGGTTCGAGTGTATGTACCAATGCCGTTCTAAACGGACATTTTGACATTGTGCAATGGGCCAGGGAAAATCGTTGCCCAGGAATCAACTGGGACGGCGAGAGTGATTATGGTCGCTTTTGGTAGGAAGTGAGTACACCAGCTGGAAACTTTGACGTCATTGAGGCTGGCCCCTTTCATTTTGCCATTCCAATAGGTGAACGTGGATCTCTCGTCAATCCACACCAATTTGTTACGATGGAAGTGTCAAGGTAGACTGGTTAAACAGCTCAGCCAAAGCGAGGGTGGAACTGAATCATTCTTTTTGATTAAAAGCTAGCATATAAATTGTCGTACAGGCATGAAAGTATATGTCAATAATTCCCTATTCCACCTTGCGTGCTGGTGGATTGCTTAACAGAGACGCCTTGTGATAGGTTCCTCACATCCAAACAGGCATGCCCATAGCTCCGCGCGCTGACCTGCAAATATACTGTTATGCTTGTTTGACCTTTGAAGTGGATGATGCTGTACATCCTCCGTGTTTCTTCTTTTTTGTGGAAATGGGCTCTGCCAAGAAACTACACCAGGCGAGTATTGTGAGCCATTCAAAACAATGCATGTTGAGACTGATCTCCATCCCAAAATGCAGCAGGATGATGGACCCCAGGGCCCACTTGCGGGTCGTTGCAGGCCACACCAGTATCGGAGCCAAGGTTTCAATGAGCAAGGCAGCCCACGTCATGCATTTGAGTGGTCCCATGTAGTTGAAGAGAATGTCAGGATTGAAGAATTTGCCATAAAAGTCATCATTGTGTACCATGAAAAAGAGTGATGTCCCCGCGGTCCAGTATTCACTCAACCACTTGACTCCTGCGGCGCCCAAGTACACGAGACAAATTTGGATTTGAAAGAGTCGAAAGGGCCAAATTGGGTAGGTTTCTTCTCCTTGTTCGTTTGGTGATTGTTGTTTTTGTTGTCGCATCCATCCCATAATAGTCAATCGATGAATGGGCATGGAGATCAAATGAAAACACCATACCCGAAACATGACATCTTGTCCATCAAAGAATATTGTTGTTTGATGTTGCAAGGTGACATGACTCAGCAAGACGCCCGCGGCATTAAACTTGGGAGCCACTCCCAATAGGAGTAGAACTGCTTGTATCACTCCAATCCAATGCAGTGTCCACAGAAACGTGTCGGTTTGCGGAAATAGCTGCAATGGGGTGTAAAGACCACGGGAATCCAACATGGATCGTTCCGCCTCGAGTGGAAGATATCCTTCCGAGGGGGAGAGGAACTCTTGCTGCAGTGAAGTGTCATCATTCGGATGATACGATAGAAGTTAGATCAATAGATATTATTAACAAACAAACGTGTCAATTTTGTGTGTGTTCCAAATAGGTTTCTGCTTACCAAATCCAGCGTCAACAATGCCTTGTCAAACAGGACCAACAAGGCATACGCAATCCGCATGCAAGAAGCCAACAAGATGCTGGATTCCCCCACGCGAGCGTGAAAAAACATATTCCACCAATAGAGCATCAGTGCCCATGGCGACGAAACGACGTCTGCCTGGGCTTGTAGTTGTTGCTGTAATGCTTCTAGCTGCGATTGTTGTAGGTCTATTTTGTGTGTTACATCACACACATCCGCTGCCACAGCCGAGATGTAGAGTGCCGTGCTGGGATTAGAAGCAATATCTTCCATCACTTTATTTCTGGGATGACTACTAGCTCTCGTCGTGTCGTCCTCAGGACAGTGAACCGTCTCCTCGTCCTTTTTTTCATCCTGATGGTGATACTGCAACTGATGTGGGGACAAGATACTTCTTTCTCTGGCAGATTCTGATCTCCTGGGACACAGATACACTTGGGAGGGAGAACTCCCATCATACCGGCCGACATAGATCTTGTGAGGTTGCCTCGATGTCATCTTCAACAGGTAGTTTTTTGTTTGCGACGAAGCAGCTGCATCCATGATGGCGGAGAAGTGACTTGGACTTGTTCCGCAAGGTCAATTTGTGAGTGTCCACGGTCCAAGGCGCTCCTCGGAACAGAGTTGGATACAACTCTCTAAGTATCTTTCAGTTGTTCTCGCGTGTTTCCCTAAGTACGATACTTATGATTCTCGACTCAACGTGCGCCAAAAGATCTCATTTTTCGTTTCTCGAAGATACCACTTTGTCGAAGAGTGCTTCATTTCCCTACTAGGAAAGGCCACGATGATCGACCCTGCCAATCCTCTCAGCGTCAGACTTCATCAGCCACGAACAGTCGCCACACAAGATGATTCTACTACTAGTACAAGAAAGGAACGGCGATGGCTATCCAACCTGTACATTTTCTGCGTGCTGACCATTATCCTCGTGGAAAGCATCCCCGACGTCCTCTTTCCGTCCCTGTGCCATAACTACCTATATCCATTGCATGAAACCGTCATTGCACCCCTGACCAGCACATTGGGGATTTGGCAAGTTCCTTGGACCATGTTTCACGAGCCCGACGATCGCAACGAAGCCTATGCGGCCATCATTCACTTTGCCAATCACACGCAACCCGCTCAATGGCGCAGTCCCAACTGGCGGGACATGACCTGGATCCAACGTGCACGACACGTACGCCAAATGGATTATTATGAAAAATTGGTCGAGCACGAATCTGCCTGGGAACCACTCGCTCGACAATTGGCACACCGACATGGGAGGGATAACGTGGAAGCAGTCGAATTGTTCTTTTTGTGGGAACTGGTAGCACGAACACCCAATCCAAAGGAACTGCCTTTCTGGGAACCCATTCGAGAATTGAACTTGATCGAGTCGGGAAGAGAACACATGTATACTTGGGTCAATGAGGAGGTTGTGGAGCGAAGTAAGCAAAAGTCGGAGCAACAAGGGGAACTGGGAACCACGCAACAAACGGTAGTGGAGCATTATTCTGTAAAGGACAGAAAAGTGGAATTAGATTCTGATTTTGTTGGTGAAAACGAAGAGGAGGAACTCGATGGTGAGCATGAACACTACTATGCAGATGATCTTAAAAATACCACGCCAATCGGTTAAAGTATTCATCGAATACAGAAAACACACAACGACAAACACAGACCTGCAATCTATTAATGGTTGCGTTACACCAATCCACTACGACAAAGTTTGATCTTCAAAGCTTCGAGTGTTGATTTTAAAAAAGCCTACACCAGTATCCATAACTATAGCATGTAGCATTCATCCGGAGGCAAATTTTAAAAAGCCCTACTTTTTGTTTCGTTTCTCGAGCACGAGCTTGACAAACTCGGGAAAGGTTTCAGCAGCCCGTCCCTCGACGCGGATCTTGGCAATGGACGACAGTGGAGTTGGGAAATCCTTGTTGAATTCAATAATGGTCACTCCTGCAGATGCAGCCTTCTCCGGGATGGATGCAGCGGGGTATACCACGGAACTCGTCCCGGCTACCAGCATGACGTCGCCTCGTTTCAAGCGCCGCAACATGCGCATTGCTTTGCCCCATTCATCCGGTGGAAGCGATTCCGTAAACAACGTGACATCCGGTCGAGCTCGTCCTCCACAGTCGTCGCATCGGGGTTGTTTGCTGGGATTTAATCTTTGCTGAGTTTTTGTGCATTCGCCTTCGGAGGCGTTGCCTTGTGAATTGTTGTTGTTGTCATCGGAATTGCTTTGCGACAAAATGTACTCGTTGGATAGTTTCTTGTCGCAAGACATGCACCGATACTTGAGCACCGATCCGTGGACTTCTGCCACTTGCTCATTGGTAGCGCCGGCTGCTTGATGTAGTCCATCCACGTTCATGGTAATATAGGAAAAATTGTCAAAAGATCCCTCCAATTCCTGCAATGCCAAGAGTCCCGCGTGCGGTTCGGCATCCACAATGGGGCCGTAAAAGTCCTTGACAAAACGGCTCCACACCAACGAGGGAGTCCATCTCCAACCAATTGGTGTCCCTCCCCAGAACAGAGCCAACGTGCCAAAGATTCCACTCCAGGCGCCGCTGTCGCCTCGAAAGGTACCAATTCCCGAATCGGCACTCATGCCAGCGCCTGTAAAGACCACGACATTGTTGGCTTTGGCCGTGGCCGCAACGGCCTGGGACATGGGCGAAACAAGGACCATTATCTTAATTTGTTTTTGTACATGTAGTCTGTAGCTAGACTCCAATACTCGCAGTAGAAGCGAGTGTGGTGTGGAGTGTGGACCATTGCAGGTCTTGAAGGGCTGCACTGGGGACTGGGGACTGGGAGAAGACCATGCTTATCCACGTTTCACTTGGGGCAACTGTGCCTTCATTGCACCAGCTTTCGGTCATTAATTATTGGTGACGATGGTTGTGGTACTAGTAGACACTAATGTACGACGTACGTATCGGTACCGGTGTGGGCCTCCCTGCGAGCATGTAGCTAGAGTACTAGTATGCACAGGACCAGAGACCCATCATCTTCTGAAACAATACCATTGGTCATGTTTATCCAGGTTGTAGTGACCATTACTTCGGGATGATGACTGTCTAGCTAGCTACGTTAGCTACCGGTAGCAACCAGTTGATCTACCGTACTCGAGTAATAGTACAAAAGTAGCTCATCCTCTGCCCGGCACCCGCTGGCGGGTTGATCATGAGTTGATGGATCTTGGCCAAGATCTGGGGCTTCTTTTCCTTGAAAGCACTGTACGACTGGTGCCAACGTGCCAACCGAAAAATAAGCACATAGCACTATTGCACCTGGAGGTGGTAACGACAATGTTGGGGAGATAGCAACCAACCAGCGGAGTCGCCATGTCGTTGGTGGTACCGGTGCGGAGTATAAAAATGAGAACGATCAATCGATTGACATTCCAATCATGAGCCAGTGGGACTGAGTCTCCTCAGCAGCGCAGTCGCGGGACGATGGCCTAACTTGCATCTTTGGCACAAATTGACAAATCAGGCAACTCCTACCGGTAGCTCAACAAACAAATCGGGAAGAGCCACTCATACTCTGAAGTACAAAAGCGAAGCAATCCAGGGAAGAGTTTATGGCATAGAAATAGGTCACCACAAAGACAAATTCTTACTATCCATCAGCTCACTCCGACTAACACTATCCAGCTATCCAGTCAAGGAAGAAGCCTGATGACGCAGTCGTCTCCAGAACCAACAAGCTACCTCTCACAATTTCATCCGCCATCCGTCTTCCAGCGAGCAATAGAATTGAGAAACAAAAAGATGCAGACTCCTCCTGTCCATTCTTCTGTTGCCCCTTCCAATGTGGAGCTCCCTGACGCCGTTCTCGGTAAGATGGAGCCAGGATTCCTGGTTTCGAAGGATGGTTCTCGTATCAACTTCAACACACAAGGTTTTCCAAAGTCGTCGGGAAAGTCCAAGGTGACTCAAACACGCAAGGCTGCTGCTAGTCGCAAAAGCACAAGGGGACTACGAAGGCTTTGCGCATTGCCAAGGGCTGGAAGTCGCCGTCGCGTGGGTATCGAAAACCCCGATGCTTCAGTCAAAGATAAGGAGAACAACCAGCCAGCAGTTCTCACGAAAAATACTTTGAACTCGCCCAAAAGGCCCAGTGGTACTGTCTCTGAAAGGCTTTCGCTTTCTCGCGAGTTGGACACCGTGTCTTTGAAGAGCAGCCATGAGGCTCGAACGTCCTACTCTGCCGGATATGATGCATCCTCCTGCTCGACCCAAACCACTGCAACCACCACTACCAACAAGAGTGCCTCGGGAAACCAACCGCTTTCGCGTGTTGGACTTTTGCTGTTGTCTTGTGTTGGTGCACACTCGGCGAAGAATCTCGTGAAAAATGAGAAGGCTGGCTTGATTCAAGCCGTCTTTCGGGGTTATCTCGGAAGATGCAAAGCCCTCGAGCTCAAGCTCCGTAGGCGCCTTGAGGAGATTGAACAAAGCAGAAGCGCCGAACTGCTGAAAATCTCCGAGTACAAACAGAATGCAATCAGCAGCTATTACGAAAAACTGTTCGTAAAGCCAGTTCGCAGCCAAGAGGAGCGCTGGCAAAAGGCGAGCGAAGAGCTGGCCTCCTTGCTTCCAAAGGTCAGGAGTGCTCGAGAGAGAAACACCAGGCTCCAGGAAGGACTGGCCCAATCGAAGGAAGACAACAAACAACTGGTACTTGCCAACTCTTCCGCACTCAGATCTGCATTCAGCGAAGAATTGAGGATCAATAAGATTGAGCGTTGCGGGTTACGGCTCCGTGAAGTAGCCAACTTGTACAAAGAGATTCTTCAAGACGGAAGGCAGCGCCTGCGAGAGTTCGAAGAGGAATCCGGACCAGCCAGGGCCGAGTTGGGCTAATCGAGATTAGACCTCAAGGAAATATACGAGAGGACGTCTCTCTTTGACGACACCAACAAATGTACTGTAAACGTAGAAATGAGCACGAGCTGGCTCTCCTCCAGGCAGGCATGCTTGTCCATGCATGTGAGTGGGCTGTTGTGTCCTAGCCAAGAAGCATAAGAATAGATAAAAATCCAGTTACTATGCATGTACTAAAACTTGGCTCTTGATGCCAAAAAGTTATGAATCGTCAACATTGAACTTTTGGTTCATCATGCAGGTAAAAAGTTCTGATGTGGTGACTTTCTTGGCCCCATTCCCAAGGGCTGACTGTATTGGCTTTGTTGAAATCTGCTTCTTTTCCTCTGGATCGCTTGTGATGATTATCAGTCGTTGAAGATCCATGTCCGAAACAGCCTTTTGAGAAAGCGAAGATACGAAACTGCCACCTGCAGCAGCCACAAGAACCTTCCATTCCTTATCGGGTGGGCTTTTGTTGCTGGCAACACCTCGGCACAGAAAAACCGACCATCCCGAGAGGACTTTCTTCTCATTACAGCGCAACTCTTCAGCTCTCTTAAGACTCGTTTGCATTGAGAATCCGTAGAGGGCCTCCGCCGTAGTATCAGTGAGATAAAAGTCCTTTGCTGGGAGAAACTCCTTGGCTTTGATGGACTCAGTCAACCAATTCAAACCAACTACAGCACTGTTGCACATCCCCACCATGAGCTTCACAGTTCGTTTCAAAGTTGATTTCTTATTCCTGGGGTCGCCGGCGATAACATGCGTAGCCCACTGTGCTTCATTCACATCCTCAATCAACTTACCACCCAGCTTCTTCAGCATCTGTGAAGGGAAACAAAACTGTCAGCCGCTGATGCTTAGTTTTCCAGTCAATGGCAAGTGACTTACGTTCTGCTGGGTCTTTGTCAATGAGACGCCAGTGATCATGACACTCACGTCCTTCACGTCCTCCTTCGCACGCTTGGTCTCCTTCTTCTCTTCCGTTTTGGTTGCCTTCCGTTTTCGGGCGCCCTTTGCTGGTGTCTTTGTCTCGGCTTCGTCCAAGTGCTTTTCGTCCTGCTCAGAAGCCTCACCCCGTTTCCACTTCTTGGTGGTGCTTTTGCTGCCTTCCTCCTTTCCTTCCTTCTCAGGTTCTTCTTCTGGTTCCGCTTTCACTGAAGCTTTGCGCTTGCGGGTGCTCTTCTTCGCTGCCTGCGTTTTTTTCTCCGGTGGAGCCGAAGAGGGGCTATCCTGCTCTTTCACTTTTTCGGATGGCTTTGGCTTTCGAGCACTCTTTCGGCCTGGTGCCTTTGTTTCAGGAGGAGCTGTTTCATCGGGGGCATCCTCATCATCTGCTGCATCTTGTACTTTTTTCGATGGCTTCGGCTTTCGGGCACTCTTTCGGCCCTGTGTCTTTGATTCAGCATCCTTTTCAGGAGGGACATCATCGTCGACGGGGGCGTCTTTTTCTTCCGTATTCTTTTCTTCTGCGTCCTTCGCCTTTTTGGATGGCTTCGGCTTTCGAGCACTCTTCCGGCATGGTGTCTTGGTTTCAGGAGATGCCTGCTGCACCGCATCGTTTGCTTTGGCGGGTGGTGTCTTCTCTTCCTCGTTGCTCTTCATGCCAGAGTCGTCCTGCTTTTCTGCGTCGTCCTCGTTGGCTGCTTGTTTTGTTGCCGACGGTGTCTCTTCTGCGTCGTTATCAGCTCCATTGTCGTTGTTGGGCTGTTGTGCCCTCTTCGCTGGGGCTGGTTCGTCGTCACCATCTGCACTTTCTTTCTCTTCCCCGTCTTTTCCTGCTTGATCGGTTGTTTCTTGCTCCTCTGTCGACTTCGCATCCTCCTTTTTCTCTTCCACATCGGGGTCGTCGTGCTTTTGCTCTTTGGTACTGTTGTCGTTGTCGTCAGTTCCTCCCTCTTGATGATGTCCTCTTTTCAAAGCCCGCCGTTGTCGTCCGGCTGCTGTTGGATCGTTTGAGCTTGAGCTCCCGGGAGAAGGAGCAGTAACATGTCGCAACGGTGGGGGCACAGGTTGGCTCCAATCATCAGGTTCGACATCGACCTTCGGGCCAAGCGTCACTTTGGAAAATTTGGTCTTTTTGGCTGGAGATTGCTTTTTTTGTTTGCCCTGCGCTGCCTTCAACTTGGACTCATCGTCGGAATTGACTTCTTCGTCCTCCTCTTCCTTTGCACTCTTTCTACCTTTCTTTGATTTGGTGACAGGCTCTCCTTTTTGTGGCACCGCGTCGGCATCGGACTCTTCTTCCTTTGGCTTCGTGCTCTTTCTGCTCCGTGGTTTAGTTGGCTCCTTCTTCGCGCTCTCGTCGGTCTTGGGATCATCTTCAATCGGTTCCACTTCCTCGTCCCTTTTCTTTTGCCTTGCGCTCCTTCGGGTTCTCTGTGCATTGGTTGGTTCGTCTCCTTTGCTGCTCTCGTCGACGTTGGCCTCTTCCTCTGTCGGTTCCTTTTTTGTAGCGCTCCTCGGGCTCCTCTTGGATTTGCTTGGCTCTTCTACAGCATCGCTTTCGTCGATCGGCTCCTCTTCGGTATTCTTTTGCTTTGCGCTCCTTCGGCTCCTCGCGGGTTTTGTCGACTCTTCCTTCTCTTTCTCTGCTTTGCTCTCGTCGACCCGCGCCTCTTCGTCGCCTTCCATCTTCTTCTGCCGTGGGCTGCGTCGGGTGCTCTTGGCTGGCTCCGACTGTTCCGGTTCTTCATTAGGGCGCTCTGGTTTAGAAGATGTGGTGTCTTTCTCTGCTGTGGGACCGTTGTCAGCCACGGTGGCGTCAGAGTCATCTTGGTCCTGCTCCCCTCCTACCTTTTGCTCTGCCGACGCCTCCTGATCACTCGCGCCGCTGCTTTTGGCTGATTTGTCGGGGTAAGCACATTGGTCCTTTTCCTCTCCGTTCTCCTGTTTTGGCTGTGCGGTGGAACTGTCCCGATTCGACGCATTTGCTTCTTGAGAGGATGCTGAAACTGACGTAGAACGCCGTTTTGAGCCATACTTCTTGCGGGCACTGTAGCGTGGGGACTCCCGAGAGTAGAAATTGTCGTGTTTGGCATTCGAATCATCCACATTCGATGCATCCTTCTCATCAACATCGCACTCTGTCTCGTCTTCCTTATCATCAGCTGCAGGAAAATCATCACCCGAAGCCTCCGTTTTGGCATTGTTGTCATTTCCTCCGGGCCCTTTTGCGGATTTGTCGTCGTGCTTGGCGTCAGGTGTCTTTTTGTCGGTCTCCAACACGGCGTCGCCGCCTCCTGTGCCCTTTGCAGGACTCTTGGGATTCGTCGAATCTTCCTTTCCATTCTGAGGCTTCTTGTCATCAGATTCGTCTACCTCATCTTCCATGCCCACCGTGGCATCGTCATCGTCGTCTTCCCCTGTCGGCTCCGTTTGATCACACTTGCCATTCTGATTGTTTTCCTTTGGCTTTGAGTCCCCGCCAGCTGACTCTTCCGCTTTGCCTGTATCTATCGGTTTCTTTGCTTCTGACTCTGCGGTAGGCGGTTCCTTTTCGTTCTGTTGCTCCTCATCGTTGTCGTCGCTTTTTTCGTCCTTGATCTTGGGTTTGGGAGCGCCACGAGTATTGGATACATCTTCCATTGTGGTTTCGTCTTGCTTGACCACTGTGATTTCCTTTGGCTTGACGTCTTTTGTCGTGTCTTTTTTGTTGCCATCATCATTGTCGTCGCCGCCAATGGTTGTACTGTCATCATCATCATTGTCTTTTTTATTCTCATCTTCACTTGGTTGAGTGCCCAGAAGATTGCCGTCATTGTTGTTCTTATTGTCACTTTGTTCTCCTTCCGAGTCGGAGGAATGTGCTAGCTTGAGTTGGAGCGTCGGGGCTTGGGTGTCAGGCTCTTCTTCCGAAAAAGATGTCGAATAGTTCTCCATTTCTGTAACTTCAGGTTTGGGGGGGTTGTTGTCGTTTGTGGTGTCCGTGCACTCTAGTTTGACAGGTTGCAGGCGATACTCCAGAACCAAGCCAACACCCCAAAAGGAATCTTCCTCGTCACTATCGGCGTTGTTGCCTTGTTGTGAAGGGGGTGATCGAGTACAGAGGCGATCCCCAGGCTGAAGGATTCGCAGCTGGCGACGAGGCAGGGCTTCCAATCGGCTGTAACCAGACCAAATCTCGTCTTGCTTGTCATTGGCCTTTTCGTCTATTGCGGCATTCTTATCGTCATTGTTGTCGTCATTGTCTTGTCGTCGCCGCGCCAAACAGATTTCAAAGGGTAAATGATCCAAATCTCCGTCGCGTCTCATGTCCTTGACGCCCACATGGATAGCACCAGCAAGAGAACTCTTGTCCACATCAATTGTCACAAAGTATTCTTCATTCGGATATTCCCTCACCTCATCAGCCTTTAGATTATCAGCTGGGAAGACCTGGTAAAAAGGGATGGATACGCCGGACCACTCGTCCTGAGTTTCAAACAAGGCGACATTGCTCTCGGCCTTCTCGGCCTTCATGACAAGACGCAGCCAATTCTGTTCCGTGGAAAATCGAGAACCGAAAGAGCAGCCGTAAGAATCACCGTCAAAATAACTCTACAGAACTCAATCTCGATACATATACTTACCTCTCCTGGCTGGGGTTCATACACATCACTGTTGGTGTTGCTTTTCTTGCTGTCATTGTCGCCCTCGTTATTTTCGCCAGCCTCGCTGTCCGAGCCGTTGTTGTTGTTGGATTCATCAAAGGAAGCTTTGCGCTGCACTGTGGTGTGGATCGGCACCAAGACAGGACCCAGCGGCGGCGCATCGCTCAATTGATCTTCTGTCTCGTCAGTCATCTTGATGGGTGCTCTCTCTTCTCTCTCAAGCAACCCAATGGATCTCTTGCCTTGATGATGATGGAGAGGTGAAAAAATCCTTTCGAAAAAGGAGATTAAGCCTGCAAGGATAGATAAAAGTGCTTTGGGAGAGAAAGAAAGCCCGAAGACCAAGTTTTCAAAATGCTCCGGAATTATGATGAGTGCCTTTTGCTTTTAAAATTAATAAAAGCTTTTGGTTCAAACCCAAAAGTTCGTGCCAACGAAGCATGTCTCCAACTTCAAACCACAAATCCCAAGTCCCCACCGCCGATGCGCTGTCTGTCCCAGCTTTGCCCCCTCGCTCTTAGTCTGTATTTGATTTTTACTCCTCCACAACAACTCCTCTTTGGCAGCCATGGAGTCCAAGAAAAGCAACAGCAACAACAACAGCATTGGTAGTGGCGCTCCTACCGCACCTGGAACTGCCACTGGAGCGAGTGCTCTTCTTACTTCTGGCCTGACGGCCTGATGACAACCTCCTTGATGGCCGAAGAAGTACTCAGCTTTTTGGACTTCAGATCTGTTTTGAGGTGCATGCAAGTCTCTCAGGTTGAGAATCAGTTTCAATTGACAAACTAATACTGCTCTCGTCATGGAAACAAGCTGGAATGTCAACAGGCTCTGCGAGAATATGTTTCGAAGAACTTCTGGGTGAAAGATGAAGAATACAACAATGACGATGGCAATCCTGCCAAGAAACAAGAAGACAGCAATGACGACGGCAATCATGCCAAGAAAAAAACAGAAAAAGATCGGATGCGATTTGTGCGTCCTCAACGAGAATGGGCTTGATCGCTGCCAATGTTGCAACAACTTTTTGGATCGTTGCGACGTGTACGCATGTCGCCAGCCTCAATGTGGCAAGAAGGCCTGCCAAGACTGCAAAGATTGTGACAACATGATGCTCGAGAGCTGTACAGATTGCCGCAAAACGGCTTGCGGGGATTGTGTACAACACGATTACGGTGACCATTGTGATGAGAGTTTCTGCCCCCTGCCGAAATCTTGTCCACTGCTCTGTTTGCCGTCAGCTTTGTGGATGTGAAAATTGTTCCGTTTTGTGCGAACGATGCGGGGAGGCTTATTGCATCGATTGCTGGTGTGGTTGTGATAGTACCGGTACGTACCGAGCACTTGTGTAAAGAAAAGAAAAGAAAAAGAGCGACTTTGAGCAGTGCCAGGAGAGCTCTCAGAGGGGCGATTGCTCAGATTGATTTGTAACATAAAAAGTGTGGGCTCTTTGGATGGGTTTTGATTATGCTGATGTCCTTGACCAATGTGTCACTTGGAGCAAAGGGACACACCAGGAGTTTTTGCTAGATTATTATTTTAGCTAGCTAGCGTCGCAATTGACTCTATTGTCCCCGTGTTTACTTCAACCGCCAGCTGATTTCCAAGCCTGTCTTCCCGGATCAAGCATTTTTCTGCGCATCAACACTCCACAAAACCTTGGCACCGTCGCCAGAGAGCTTGCAAGGCTGCTTGTAAAAAAAAACTGCCCGCTTGGCATGAGCTTTTGGTTTCCCCAAAAGTTGGTGCCAGAAGCATGTCTCCAACTTCAAACCAGCCACTTGCCGCGTTGCATCCATCCGATTTCCAAAAGGAAGGCGTGAAACATTGCGCTAGAGCAAAAAGGGGCTGGATTGTGGCTCTGGTAAAGAGTGCGTGTGTCAAGTGATTCCAGTACATCCTATTGATTTGGCACGGTACTGTACAGGAGTGCTACAATGCCAGATTTTTGTACCTGTCCTATGAGAACAAGAAGATATGTCGATCATCTCCTTGCAGTACTTACAATTCCGCTACTACAGTACGGAGTTATAGCTGCATCGAAGACTTCTGCTTCTCGATCTTCTTCACTTTTCGATCACACCCCCAACTTTTGTACAATTCGACTGCCTCGTCCAAATACTGCGTGGCCTTTTCTGATTGACCAACCTTGGACATGAAAGCTGCTGCTCTTTCGCAGGCAAAGGCTTGTTCGTGCGTAACACCGCGCCGCTGAGCGACAGCAATAGCCACTTCAAACTTTTCTAGCGCGAAATTCACCTTTCCCTTCGTTGCTGCCAACTCTGCTTCCAGTAAATTGATCTCGAATGACAGCACGGTTGGCGCCAAGCGAGAAAATGCACGAAGTTCCCGCAGGCAACCCTTTGCCCCCCGAATGTTAGGTTTGCCGCTAACCAAATGTGCCATTCCCTCAAAGAAAACCTGCATGAAGGCCATTGGTGCTGACATGTTCCACGCTTTCTTCAAGTCCCCGGAGAGTCTGGCGCACTCTGCAGCCACCTCAAACTCGCTGAGAAAGAAGGCTGTTATAGCTTTGGCCAAGTACAGAACCCCCAGCGCGAGCAAATTGTTGTCCTTCTTCGCAGCTGCAATGGCCTTGGCTTCGTCCATGAAGCTGCCCGTCAGAACCAATGCGTTCTCGCTCTTACCATATAGATTCGCCATGGCCTGCAGCATTGGTTGAAAGAGGGTAAGGACAACATTCTGCTCATGATGCACCAGCTGCTCACGAAATTCCACAGAAGCAAGGTAACAAGTGCGAAGGTCGACGCCCGTCTTAAATCGGTAAGTGACTGCAAGCGCGCGACCCATCATGGCATATTCCGTGTCTCCTGTGGCGAAGCTCAATTTATAGGCCGAATCCATAGCTGGTTGCAGTTCATCAAGGCGATTTTTCCAGGGTTTCACAAACGAGTTGACCGTGATCGCCACTCGCCCCGACCACTGCTTTGCATGGAACCGATCAATGATGCGAAGCGCAATGTCTCCGTAGTTATTTCCCTGGTCAATCTCACCAAAAAGGCAGAGATATCCAGCATAGAAGGAAAAAGCAACACCAGTCATAGCGCACAAACCATATTCGAGAGACATCTGGATTGCTCTGTAGGTTATCAACGTTGATCTGATGTCGTTGCTCCAAAATGCATAAGAGTAAAGTAGATTGAGTATCCTCATGCTCGCAAGTTTCTTGGGGTCTTTCATTGGAGGGAGATCCAGAAGCCTCCGCCCGGTATATTTTGACAACAGCCGTCTGGTTCGATAGTGCTCGAGGCGCATTGCCATCAAACTGAAGCTATCTGGAAGGGGCTCACCGAGCTGATCGAGTACTTTGACCCCTTCAGCGATTGCCTCTGAAAACCAGAGTGGGTAAACATAGAGCGAAGTGTCGCTGAGACGCCCTGCCACACAGAATATGATATGGCCAGCAGCAGCGGTGCTTACCTTCTAGTCTGTACCTTGACCCCAAGGCAAAAATATGAGTCGTATGACTCTCAATAGTGTCTTCGAAACACCTGGCATTGCGAAACACTTCCGTCGCAAGCTCTTCCAGCCGGTCAAACTTCACTCGTACGTAACAAATTTCAGCTCCAGCGTTGACCAGGCGCAGAGAGAGCTCGTAATTACCAGTCCACTTGGATTCCCCAAGCAAGCTCAACCCCGCGTCGATAAAGCCGCCTGCATCATCAAAGTTGCACTGTGAAGCTGACTTTTGTCCCGCACGCAGACAAAGAGCTGCAACCTCCTCTCGCTCCGGTTGTGAATTGATGAGTCGAGCACCGTGGACTAGATGACTTGTCACCAAGAGGAGATGCTTTTCAAGTTCTATTTTGCTCATTTTCTCGCGAAGACTCCGCCCAAGGGATAGATGGAACGCTTCCTTGCTTTCCTCAGGTATAAGCACGTAGGAAGCTTGTTGTAATCTGAGTGACAGTCAGTTGATGTCAGCGTGTGTGAGTGATGTCGTATTGTCATGCCATGTCTATATATATGTTTCCGCTACCTCACCTATCGTGCGCGAATCCCCACTCCGAGGTCGACAGACTGGTACTGGATGCCGCGAAGGTTGACTTTAACGAAAGGATTCCCTTTTTGGCACAGGATTCCACAAGATCCATGGTTGCGATACCATTGGAGGGAATCACAACATACTCTAGCAAATTCAATCCAAAGTTCACTCCAAGGCACGATGCGGATTGCAGCAAACTCTGTATTTCGGGAGATAACCGACGCAAGTTCGCCACAATGAAATGTAGCACATCGTCGCTTTTGGCTTGTTCCTCAAGTCGGGGCTTATCCAGCGATGCCATACCATCACGATGGACCTTGATCAACTTTTGATCGAGTAGATTGGCGAGGAACTGCTTGATAAAGAAAAAGTTTCCATCGGTTTGGTGGTACACCATCTTGGCAAGAGTGTCGATATCGGGTGGTTCCATTCCGGGAAAGACACTGACAAGGTAACATTGAACATCCGAGGCCGAAATGTTGGAGAGCACCACGTCCGTAATGGAGACCGTTTTGGAAAGATCTCGAATGAACCGAGCCAACTCATGGTCGCCATCGACGACACGGCATGCTCCTACCAGGAGAATTCCTTGCAAATCCTCCGCTGTGGTGGTCAACAGATCCCGGATGATTTGATAATCTCCCTTGCTGGCCCATTGAAGATCGTCCAAAAGAAGCACCAAGGGTCGTTTGGGACTGCAAATCCCCGACAGAAATTTCAAAAAGGCCCCACGTGTTCTGGACTGTAAGGTTGTCATGTCTTGCATCCATTCATTCGTCCGCGTATCGGAATCATCGTCCAGCTCTTGCGGGAACAATTCGGCCAGAGCGGGAATCATGTCGACCAAACATCGGGTATCTCGACCCAACGATTGCTTGAGAGATTGAACCAGCTCGTCGTCCTGGAGGAGCTTGTTGGAAGCATATTGGCCAATGGCGTTGGCAATCACATTTTGGGACTTTTGTTGGATCTGGTCAAACTTTCCAGATAAGAAATGCCCACCGGCTGCTTGGACTGGAAGTTGGAGGGAACAAGCCAGTGCCGTTTTGCCGGTGCCTGAAGTAAGTGAGCGGAATAATAGATGGACACTGAAGATTAGGAATGGTGACAGCGTTATAGCAGCACAAGCATGCATTGCACACTACAGTAATACCGTACCTGAATCCCCACTGATGAGAATGAGATTTCTGCCATTCGCCGAGGACCCTACTTGCTCCAAGGCGTCCAGAAGGATCTGCCTCTGGGAGGCTCTCGCGAAAAGAATATCTTCGGGGCCACCATCCTGTTTCATAGTCTCATCGTGATGCTTCTCGTGAAGCACCCACAATCTCCTATCTCATTCCTTGGCTAGTAGCTAGCTAGGTCCTGTACAAGGTGCTTCCTTTTTTTAAAACGGCACTGTTGCTGCTGTTCTTCCCAAGGCAAATGAGTAATTACGTCAACGGCAACGACGGAAAGGAGGTGAGGGAAAATGACGGTGAAGTTGTTTTTCTTTGGAGGCGATTGAGTGATGTGTTGACGTGCGTCTTGACATCATGCCAGGCCGAGTGTGCGCCCTTGTTAGCCTACGAGGCCCCTTCCTTACCAGACAGCCCACCCCGAATGAAGCCGACAACACGATCTTTCTCACTTTTTTATATGTATATTTTTGACGAAGATGCAGGCAGGCAATGGCAATCAGAGAGGTTCAGACTGCAGCTTGGCCATACTACCCATGAAGCAGAAGCAAACAAAGCAAGCAGCTAATGACGGTGCAGTTGAGGTATCTTTACAAGATGCCGCTAAAACACTCTCCCGTATCTTAGAGCAGCTTCAGTCCGAACACAGCAAGGATTCTGTGGCAGTGGCAGCTCAGCAACTTCAGAATGCCTTGGCTCTACAAGAAAAGGTAAATTCGATTGTATCCCAGGCAAATACCAATCTTACGCTTGCCCAGGAAGCACAGTCCTGTCTGCGGCATGAAGATATTTGGATCAACAATATCTTCCCTTTTCTTGGAATGGGGCAATTTGCCTTTGTTGCACCTGTCAGCCACAAAATGAAGAGGCTCTATAGAGTCTTCTGTGAATCTGTGGAGACTCCTCCAAAGATCAAGCAGTCGGATGATGATGACGATGGAGAACAGCTCTTGGCAACTCCTCCTCATACCTATTACAGTGCCGTTTTCTCCTCTCTGTCCCGTGCAAAGTACTGGTACACCCACTGGTACACCCACTGCTACCACCAAGCTGACAGTGGGATACTGATGGATCACAGTGGGGGACAGATCGATCATAATCGGCTGACTGATAGCAAGAGAGTCTGTGCTACAGCTGCAAGAGTTGGTAGTCTTCCGGTTCTAAAATGGGCCCTCGATACGGGATTTGAATGGGGTCCTCAGACATGTGCTACTGCTGCTTCCCATGGTCATTTGGACATCCTCAAATATGCCCATGAAAACAACTGTCCTTGGGATGAAGGCACATGCGAAAATGCTGCTCGAAAAGGTCATTTCAGAATCTTGAAATATGCCCATGAAAACAACTGTCCTTGGAATAGGCTCACATGTTCCCAGGCCGCTTTGAATGGCCATTTGGATATCCTCAAATATGCCCACGAAAAGGGATGTCTCTGGGATGAAGAAACATGCGCCGGTGCTGCTTCAAATGGCCATTTGGAAATCTTAAAGTACGCCCATGAAAATGGCTGTCCCTGGAATTGGCAAACAAGCACTGCTGCTGCTTTTAACAGCCGTGTGGATATCCTCAAATATGCACATGAAAATGGCTGTCCATGGAACCAACTCACATGCTATCAAGCTGCAGAAACTGGCAATTTGGAAGTGTTGAAATATTTGCACAGCAACAGTTGTCCATGGCATGAAGATACATGTTGCCATGCTGCTGGAAATGGTCATTTGGAAATCCTGAAGTATGCCCACGAAAATGGATGTCCCTGGGATGAAAACACATGTTGCCTTGCTGCTGAAAGTGGTCACTTGGAAATCCTGAAGTATGCCCATGAAAATGGATGTCCATGGGACCAACGCACATGTCATGCTGCTGCTCGGAATGGGCACTTTGAAATCATCAAGTATGCCCATGAAAACGATTGTCCATGGGATATGGACACATGCAATGCTGCTGCTCTGAGTGGCAATGTGGAACTTGTTAGATATGCCCATGAAAATGGCTGTCCATGGGACCATCACACATGTCGTCATGCTGCTGGATTTGGCCATCTGAAAATTCTGAAGTATGCTCATGACAACAACTGTCCCTGGGATGAACACACATGCAGCACTGCTGCCAGAAGTGGCCATTTGGAGGTGCTAAAGTTTGCTGTTGAAAATGGATGCCCATGGGATGCAAATACTTTATTGATGGTTGGCACCCCTCAGGTAAAGGCTTGGGTTGATGCGCATTTGTCTCAGAGTAATGCCCAAAGTGCAGGGTAGTGTCTTTACAGTGTTGGATATGCTCTTCGGTTGATGTGCCCGGAATTTGTTTTGCAATTAGGCTACCACTCTCTAATTATCTTTTATCTTTTCTCAACTGACTGGCGTTGTCCGGGATCTAGCTAGCCAGCTGGTACTTACCTAAAGAATATGCGCCACCACAGCATTTATAATGGAATGATGCAGGGGCCATGAGGTGCCATCTCTGTACTAAGTGCCGCAGCACAGCTTCCATACATAGATAGAACGAACCGGCAGGTCTGTATTTGAAACGGCTGGTCAGACCGGTGCGAAATACAGACCGACCGTTAACGCCAAGTCATGAAAAAATGCTACATCATCAAAAAAAACGTTGAAAACGTTCAGCGACCATATGTTAAAAATTTCGCTAGTACTTAAGCATAAGTAGGAGTCAACAGCAAATCAAGTACGATACAACTTGTTGCGTGCCAATTTTAGAAGGGTGCTCATTGTCGTACTATTTCAATGAAGCAACCCACTATAAATTGATCGCGGCAAGTTTGTGGAATATTGGAAAAAACCAATCGTTCCGATTTGTTCCGAGTAAATGATGTGCATCAATTTTAAAGCGTTGAATTCAATCGTAGAAAATTTCTCAATAAACCGTATCTTTCAGCAACAAATATGGTCTATCAATTTATAGTACGAAACTCATGACATAGAGCTGTTTTCAGAACTTGATGTTCCATTTTTGTTGCTGGCATTCGGGGTTCTTAGCTAACGGAAGCTTAAGAGAGGAGGAACGGCGTTGACACCAATGCGAAGGCTGAAATCGACCGATCGACCAAAGTTACTCCTTTCATTCCTCACTTCTGCTCTCATAATCTCCAACCAACAAAACTGAAAAGCGAATCTATGCAATTCCAGTACCAGAACCTACCGAGCGAAACCACCACCATTATACTCATTCCATCCATTTTGATAGCCACCATGATGAGGATTGTTGCCGGTACATTCTACACCATGGTTTGCCGCAGATTGTTGTGGGTTTGCATGTTGTGCGGGTGGTACCAGCGGGTATGCATGATGCCGTGGTGGTGGTGGTGGTGGTGGTATCTGACCCGGAGGAAATGGTGGATGGTATGGTGGTACACCCGGTGGTGGATATGATGGATAACCGTACGGATAGAGGAACACATACGGATTGATTGGAAGACCTGCAAGGGACGGGGCCGGAAGAGCATTAGGGGGAGGTCGATTCTCCTTGTTCTCCATTCTTTGACGGCGTCGTCGCTCGAGTTCTTGTCGTTCCGGATCTTGTTCACGCCGATATTCCTCTAACTCCTTTCTCTTCTCTGTATTTAGAGTACTCACACGCGGTTTCTTGGATGGCGGTGTGATATCCACTTCCAGTATCGCGGATGCCTTTCAAGCAGCGGGCTTTTGGTCATTGTCATCGATCGATACTCGACGGATACCTCCATGTCCAAGAGCATTGTACACGGTGGACTTTATGGCCAATGTGGTTTCGGTGTAGTGCTTTTGCGTATCGATACTCTTGTGTCCCATGTGTCGAGCAACTGCATGGGGATCAACACTCAACCCCTTCATGATGGTACCAGCTTTGGCTCTCAATGCATGACCGGAAGCTACTTTCTCCGCGTCCTGGACACCGATTTGGTCACAAAACTTCTGAATGATCTTGGAGTAGGCTACTGATTGTGACCGACATTTCCGGTATGCTGAGCGATGTCTGGATTGCATGGTTTGTACCAAACGTCATACTCCTTCACTGGTCTGGGATTGTCTGGGTGTTCTCTGTTCCAATCAATGTTCCGTTGCCGAAGTCTGGCGTTCTCTATCTTGGACTCCTTTACGGTGCATAAAAACCAACTGCATCTGGATGCATGTGCTCCACGTACACATCATGCCACTCGACCGGATCATATTCTTTTTGATATGAGCGCATGCATGGTCTTGATTCTATCGGGTTCCGGTGGAAGACTGGTGTTTCCAAACTCAAGCTGTTCTGTCTTGTTGAAGGGAATGAAGAATCCCCGCCATGGTATTCCGGGAAGATCCTCCTCACTGTCATCTTCAAGTTGATCAGAAGCCTCGTAGACTCTACTACGAAGATTGTCTTTTCGAGTCGCCGCATGATCTTGCTTTCCCCGGAAACACATGAACAAACCATCATTGAAGTGAACTCCCTCAAAGACATGTTGTCGATCCTTGATGGAAATCACGCCATCTCTTACCACTTTACAAACGAGTCCATAAATATCTTCATTGGTCCTCTTCTTCTCGCTATTGGTGCCAAACTTTGGGTCGATCTTCCTGTACTCAGCCCACCATTCCTTGACGACACCGTGGAATTGACCGGCCTCATTGAAGTCCTTGTCGAAGTCGAACATGATTCCTTTCTTTTTCAAGCGATTGAAGGTCCCTCGGAAGAATTGCTCCATGGAGTTGGGCTGGAATGGATGGCCTTTCGTGTTGTTTCTACCTGACTTCTTCTTCAAGTTCAATGCCACGATTATGCACACTTGGTTGAGTATGGCATGAGCCTTTTTGTCGCGTGTGTTACCAAGAACATTGAAGAACCAATAGTCCAAGGACTCTGCATCAATGGCATATCCATTGTATGCGACTGGAACCTTCACCAAGAGATCATGAAAAGCATCGCCACCATGTGTCCGGAGTTCTTCAAAGAAGCGTTTCTCATTCGATTGCTTTCGAGATTCAGTTTCTTTGGTGTTCTTAGCTCACTTGGTTCCTTTGATCAACTTCTGTTTGTCAGCTGGCAGCTTGGCGAATCCATTGTCTGCTTGTTGAAGAATTCTGTTGGCAATCTCACTGTCTTTTGGAGCCATTTGACGTACTGGTTGTACTGGAGGAGCTGTCTTTTTGTATGGGTTGTATGCGACGGAGAATGCGTTTGGGGCTGGGGGGAGTGTGGCCGCTGTGGTGGGATGGACAAAAGCACTAGGATCTTCAGAATTTTCTCCCAATTCCATATCCTGTGCGTGGAATCTCTCTGAAAGCCATTTTCTTGACATCATCAAGGGCTTTTTCTTTTCGAATCTCATTTGCAAGTTGAAGTTTCTCTTTCCGAGTGATAGTCTGCTTTGGTGGCGGGGCAGGGGCTGTTGTTGATGCAGCTGCAAGACCAAGGAGAAGATCTGCTCCAGCAAGTTGAGTTGAAGTAGGAGCCATGGTCGTCGTGGCGTCTTCAAATTCATGCTCTGCGCGATTCGCCGTGTTCTTCCAATCATCATCATTCTCAAATTTCACTTGAGTCAAGAGCTGTCTCGAAGGATGGAAAGGCTCACAGTTTCTGGTACCAACCACCATAGCTTCTCCTTGTGACACTTGATGATTGACTACTTGTGCCCTGGTCTGAGTGCCGGCGGGTTGAACTTGTTCTGGCGAGAGTTCTTCGTCGGAAGAATGAAGATTGAGTTGCTGTGACATGAGTGGAGTGCGACTGCTTGGTTTGGAGTCCTCTTCATCATCACTCTCTTCACTGCTACTAGAGTCAAAGTGCTTGACTACAGAATCTGCAGCATCAGGGTGTGACAGTCGCTGTTCATAGGACAAAGAAGAAGATGGTTTGTCTCGAACTGTCTCTTTCTCACTTCTTTCTTCCTCTTCTTCTTCTTCCTCCTCCTTGTTGTTTGCTAGTAATACTGCAGCTTATTGGGGAGTAATTTGGTTTTAGATTAAGCTGAAAAGCAAAAGTGAGGATTTTCTGGTGGTGCATAGCAATTCTTGTGATTGAATTGGATATAAGGACCCCCGCAACACTTTAGACCTAAAACTCCCTTGGTTCCTTGCATGATCATTTACATGCGAACCGGACTAGATGATTAATACACGAGTCAATAGTAAAGAGGTGTCAGGTATGTTTCCTCCAACACACTCCTGCACGGTGCCCTAAGTGGCTACCGTGGAACGAATAAAATAATTAGGCAATCAAACAAGGGGTGGATGCCCCATGATGAAAGCCCTGTGCTCATGGAAGAGCTTGCCCTGAAGGGGCTTCGTGAAAAAATCTCCACGCATCTCCAAGGTTGGGCAGTACACAACTCTAAGGTTGCCTTTCCAATCTGGTCATGAATAAAAAAGAAACGAATGTTGATAGCCCGAGTTCTTTTGCCCGAACTGCCTTTGCCATTCTCTGCAAGAATGATCGTGCTTTTGTTGTCCTGCATAAGGATGTTGTCCTTCACAACGATCCCCTGCTCTTCAAGGAACAACTTTGCCCACAACATGGGCGACATGACATCGTCAGCTCCAATCAATTCCGCTTCCGTGCTGCTCCTCGAATTCAATTTCTGTTTCGCAGACACAGACAGCACCGCACCACTTCCAAGGACATGACTCCTCCTGTATGGGAACGGTAATCAGGATGGACTGCAAATGATGCATCCACCCACCAAGTGATGATGCGTATGTCATCAATATGTAGGATCAACTTGTCCTGCGCCGTCTGATCCAAAAACTTGAGGCCTTGGACCAACTTGTCCCAATCATCAGATGTTGGCTTCTGACACGAGTGCATAACACAGTAGTGAGAGTTGCACATCTGGTCGAGCACGCTTGCACAGAAACAACAGCTTGGCTGCAAAGGTATGATAGGTTTCCCTGTTCTTGTATTCAGGATGGTGCCATCACCAGAGCTGAATAGGTCAGCAGGAGCTGCACTTGGTACCTTTTTCATTGCCCCAAAGTCCACTGGAAACTCTGAGATCATTTTCTTGACATAATCTATCATGTCAATACAGCATCACAAGCCTTTCCTGGGTCGGAAAAATCCACCGTCATCCCCAAGTAGTCATGCTTGGGACCAGGGTTGCCTTCACGGCTCCATAGGTTCCATACCTAGCGTTGAACCATTCCAGAGTTTGGTTGTTCACCAACTTCATTCTGTGGCTTGACATTAGGTCGTCAACATGGAAATCGGTATTGTTTGTTGGTACCCCTCGATCATGCGGTTGGCCACACAAGGATCGATTTGTTGAACACAAATCCAATTTGTTCGAGGTCGCTCCTGAAGAGCTTGTACCAGAGTAAGCTGCCAAAACCATTCCGTAGATGGCTCTTTCCACAACGACATAGAGGACTGGTCGTTCCCTTCTTGTATGTCAGGAAAGAGGCATATGTGTCAGGATCAATTTCGACAAGTAAGTCTGCAAGGGTTCCCTCAATGATCATGAGGACCCTGTCTTCACCTTGTTTGACTTTTGGCATTGGGGTTTGGATGAACGCATTGGGAACATCCAGGGACATCACATCCCTATCTTCAGATGCATCGATACACATGGATAACATCAAACCCTCAAGTGAAACTGTTGGACTTCTGGCATCTCTTTCTGATGGTACACCCTTGTAGGTTTCCCATTGTAGACTGCACGGGCCTTGACCGTGCCATCCCTTTTCTCACTCACAAACATGAGTGCCATTTGTGCCTTTTTTCAAATTCAGAATCACTGCATTGTTTGGGTCGACTGGATGAACACACTCTGCTGTGGTAGCTGGTCCATCTCTTTGAGCGCCGCTTTCTGGCTTTGTTGCCCCACACTTTCAGAGCCCTTGGGTAGAAGATGTTGTTGGCATGGCTGCTCTCATCCTGACTTCTGCTGTGGCACTCCTGTGATTACAGAAGTCCATGAACAAAGCTAGATTTTGGCTTGTCTCTGTCTCATACAGTAGTGGTTGCTTCGCTTCGTCATCTTGGGCGAAGGTGACTCTTTCTTTGCTTCGGCTGTGGCGATCCGAGCGAGCGTCTAATTCCAACTCGAGGAAGCTGGGAAGCCTTGGCTGGTCCAGCGAGGTTTCCATCATTGGTATCCACTCCTGGTGCCGTCTCTTCACTGTAGGGTTGTCTGGACTTGTGCTGTTGGGATTCCTTGGAATCCCTTTCTCCTTCTTCATCGGAGCAATGTCTGTGGCATACTGTTTGGATGCCCTTGTACTAGCCCTGGGGCGTTCCCATCCTCAGAATCTTCATCTGATTTCCGTGGATTCCACTGAACTTCGTCCGAAGAGTCTCCATAGACTTGGAGGTAGCTCTCATTTCCATTGACACCATCCACTCCTGCAGGCAACCTAAGGTAAAAATTCCACAAGAGTCCGTTTGTGAAAGATTAGTGGTTTCTTGCCCTCACCGTATGCCTTCTTTTCGACAGCATAATGACTGGCGAGGCATCGGCAGAGATGCGGACATGCTGTCGCGTGATCACCTCAAAGGTGACGAGGTCCATCACACTGTGTCCACCTTGGTGGTTGTCCATCATGGACGGAGTAGATGCAATCCAATCCCGGGGCTCCATGGAATTGAGCTTGTCTGGTTCGTTGGAAGCGAGACATAAGC
>CAICTM010001176.1:0-34980 GCA_903772945.1 Seminavis robusta | reverse complement strand
TCCATGGTTTGGGATAATCCGTGCGGTACGGATGCATTGGGAGTATGGTCTTGTCGCTAGTTTTTGTTCCAGGGTTGGTGGAGTAGTGGGCCCAAAGTACAATCTGCTGCACACGAAGATCACAAGACCCAATTCCAGGTGTTTCACAGGGATTTCTTGGATCAAAGCCGTCTTCCCCTATAACCTATAACCATAGGAATGTCTGGCATCAGAATAGCAACAAATTCCAAGCCTTCTGTTGATGGCAGAGCCACTGAGCTTGGAAGCGGTACGACTGTACTAATACAGTCCTCGCGCGTCCACAGTATACGTACTGGTTGAACAAATAAATAAAATTTTTAATCATCAACATCCAAGTTGCATCGTTGTCATAAAAGCTAGGGAGCACCTCACACCTCACACCTCATACCTCACAGGCAATCAATAAGGAGCTTCCAAGAGCTTGTTGGATCGAGATTAGCTTCCGCTGAGAGCTTTTTGGATCGATGATGATGTACCGGTTTGTTGTGCGAAGTGTGAAGTAAGAAGAGCTGAAGTAAGTGTGAAGTGTGAAAAGGGCAGGGGAAGGAACGAAAGGAATGGTGCCTGGCATTCTGGCATTCGAGAGGCAATTCAAACACACAATGAGAATCCACCCCCCACTACTGAAGGCACCAATAGGGAAGTCAAGACTTATTGACTAAACTGGCAGCTGGTTCTGTTAGATACCCTATGGGAGCTTTTACGGAAATCTCGAGTGATAATAATTAATAATATATATTTTCACCTCAACAACCACTCTTTTTATTAAAACACCTCATGAACATTGCAAAAGCGGTTTTGAAAGTACCGGTAAGTTTGAAGCCATCGAGCTGATTGTACATCGTAGCCGAAGTATGTACGTATCTGATGGCACTGATAAGAATAAGTTACCTCCATGGTGCCAAGGCACCGCCCATGCAAAGAGTAAGCCCCCCGTACTAGTACATGGTGAAGAAAAGACAACGGACCATAGCCCGCTTTTAAACGAAGGACTAGATGTCTATCCAGTAATTTTTGTGGACAAAATTATCGCTGCTCATCTAGAAGGCACAAACTAAAAGCAAACTAAATGTACTACGGCAGGACAAACACACGTCTTGTTTTGCTACTAGTTGCTTGACGGTGGGACGGGTCGCGATTTTTTATTCAATCCTTCAAGTGTTACTCAGAGCATAATCTACTAGTTAGAAACGCTATGTAGTCCTTCATTCAGTGACATCAAAGCGAGGAAAATGAAGCTGACGGCCTCAGCCTGTTGCGGTCAGGTCTGTGTATGTGGTGATTCTAGCCATTTCGCATGTTTAAAAAAATTAAGAACCAGCCAAGATATACAACCGTCTCCGCCAAAATCAATGTAAAGTAGTGACGTTTTCCATGCTTTGCCCCAATTACTGAGGACCGCTTACATACCAGTCCTGCTTTCGCAAGGTCTTTGTGGTTGTATGAACCTTCTCACCACATGCGAACATGAAGCGCCATTACTTAACGACCGAGAGATGTAGGGTGGAGTACAGCTGGCTACTATAATTAGAAGCTTCAATCCCGCAATTCCAATTCTCTTGGCTCGCCTCTATCGCCTTTTTGCCCAGATCTACTTCCTGGGCGCTGCCAGTTTCCGTGTGGATGTCTAATAATCGAGCAGCATTCTCGCTCCCTCGAACTCCCACTTTAGTACAAGGTGCACAAGGAAGTACATACCGGTAAAACCAGCCGCTATTGCAGTCTGCTTTGACCATAATAAACAGACTGCTACGATGAGCTCTACGTTGTCAGAGCAACAGAGTGCTATGGGGTCCTTCCTCTCGCAATTACTCGCTGGAAGTGACTTTGAGAATGGGGTAGCAGAGATTGAGGTTGTCCAAGACAACGCCGTGGGGCATGGCAAGAAGACCAAGAATGGAAGATCTGTATTGGATCGCAGCGGCAGCGCATCTAGGCATCGGATATGTCGGTGGGATAGTTCGCCCTCGCAACATCATCAGGATTCCAAGAAGAAACTTGATTCTCAAGAGGTCAAATCCATGCGGACGTTGAGAAGACCGAGACGGAGACACAGTACAGAACTGGAAGGAGACGATGATGCTACCACTGGCGCAGCAGTATCATCATCCAGCGATGGTACATGTAGCACCCTGTCCAGTAGTAGTACCTCCGAAAGCGAAACTGAGAGCTTTTTCACAAGCAAACCGTCTCGTGGGTCCAGTCCGCCGTGTCGATCTATGGGCTGGATTGCCAAAGACGCACATCGATATCGAAACAGGGCTGCTGGAACGCAGCGACCCAAGAATTACCAATCGAGTGCTGCGTAAACGCAACGGGAGAAAAGCAGAAAAGCTACCCACATTCAAAAAGATCCGAATTTTGATGTGCTCCCAACATGATGTATACTATTTAGATCCATGTACCGGTACCATCCATAGAAGCTTGTAACACTAGCAAAGTCAAGATTTCTCATATCCACAACAGCGAAATCCTCATGCAGGCATTATCCCTACCTGAGAATTGCCTTGTTCCGTTTCCTCACGGGCCGTGCGGCAGAATGTCAGCTCCGTTCTTCTCTTGAAGGGCGGAGAGTCTATGAGTCACCCCAGAACTAAAACTGTAACAACCATACCTCACTCGCGCAGTAAGGAACTGCACGGTACGGTATCACACCCAAGTCACCCATGTTCCTGATCGCAATACGGCAGCAGCACATTGCTACTTCTAGTAGCTAGAAGGAAAAGCCATAAACATACCAAACTCCTGGTCAGCCAGAAGACCTCCCTGGCAATGCTGCGCTACCACGCGAATCGAATCGACTGCTTTCCTTTCTCAGCGCAGCCTCTCATCACCGTCATTCCCAAAAGGAGAGTCTCTCTTCTACATGCGGGCAAACCGGTATGGACGAGGTGTTCTGCCAGGCAGGACGAGTAAACAGTTACGTACTAATAGAAGTGCCCCCCTAACTAGCCTAATGGATGCTGGGACAGGCATTTGGATGTTGTTCCGGTTATCTCGAATCCTGCTCCCGTTTCAGGACTTCCTCTTCCGATTTGATTTAGATCCACGAGAAAGCCCAACCCAGAGGACTATCCACTACGGTACTACCAGACTCTCCAGGTATGGTCTCCGCCATGCCCTGAACTGGATTGTTTTCACAATGACAGGTGTCATGCGTGCTTTCGGGCTGGTTGACACTGCAGGCAATCAGTTGAAGGTGAACACGAGGAATGGGATAGGAAAGCCCGTTTTGTTACCCCGGCTCGGCCTAAGGTACAGCAGGCTATTTGAGGAGCATTTCGTAGTGGGCGCCATTCATGGTCTTTCTGGTTTAGCTCAGCTTTGGTGCGGTGGAATGTATCCAGCCAGATGCTACCAGAATGGCATTGGTCGGACTCAGCTCCCGGCAACTGCTACTGGAAGCCCCACCACACTATTCGCTCATGACACCATCAATCAGCATACCGGTAGGTATCAGCTTTTGTTGAGACTTGCTTGGTTCTACCCTACCGTATCGTGTCCCAGTTCCGCATAGCTAAACCTGCAACACCTCCTATAGCGCCAGGTTAGAGAGGAATCACGAAAGTCCCAAGCAAGGCGTTGGAGAAAGCACAATGCCACAATGCCATGATGCAACCAGCACTTACTTGTCAGCTGTCAAACTTGGCTTCACTAGCTACTAGGAACATGGTGGATCCAAAGTTCTGCCGAAGTATCTTTTGACAGACACAGCCCAGTCACACTTCGATCGTCGCTCACATCGAACTTTCGCTGAACTAACTTGTCTGTAAAAGAGAGCAGCAAAGCATCGAGACGCATAAGGTTCGAGGAGAGCGCCAAACCATCCACAGTTGCTAAACTTGAGGTAGTAAGGTATAAGGTACACTGTACTAGCTAGTGGTCACTGTTTGAATATGTAGAGCGGTACTGTACTTCAGCACTTGCTTCTATTGAACGCAAGGAATCTTCGGACGATTTACAGTCCAGTAGTCCTCCAATGGTTCGTCTATGTCTCATTGAGAGGGTGGGCTTGATGGTTTGATCGGTAGCCGAAATCAGAGGAGGCGAAGGCATCTTCGCAGCCACGGTTGAACAAGACAATCGGATGGCTATTGAACGATACGATACATTGGGATTGCAACCAAGGGTTTTGGCTTCAGCGGCTTCAGCCCCCTCCAAAACACGCAATGACTCATCTATGACTCAATGTGATTCAATGTTCTCCTGCTGGTCGGAGGGTTCAATGAGCTCTAAATCATCGATCAACTTGGCAGCATCGAGACAAAGTTTGTTTTTGGTACCAGTACATGTACTACGAGGATATGTACAGTAAATGTAGTAATCAGTGCTCAGTGGTGAAACTACATGTACTAGTAGAATACCTGGACAACTTATCTAGACGTGTGTTGTCGCCATCCATTATTAATTTAAAGCAAGAAAGTGCACTTCTAACCATAAATAATACTATTAATATTACGATTAGAGAGAACTGTACTGTGACCTCAAGTCATTCGGCGGTCATTGCGCTTGCTGTAAACAAAGTGGTACAAGTAGTACTTCCACTGGCTTCTCCATGGCTGTGCCGAATGGCCCCAAACCCGACAAACCGAGTTTCCTCCTCTTGCTTGGTTGGGATGTTGGGATGGATGTTGGGAACACAATCTCGAGAAGCGTCAAAAGCTCCAGACACCCACACCAACAATAGTCCCTTGTTAACATGTCTGCTGCCATCACTCCTCTCGGTGCTTTTCTGAGTGGCCTTGCCATTGCTTCTGATGCCACCTTGATCAGTGACAATGCTGCTGGCCATGCTCCCAAAGCTCCACCAGCCCTGGATCAACGTGACAGCCTCAAACGGTGGCAAAGCCGGCCCAAAACGAGCTTGATCGACGACGACGACGATGAGGACGACGACGTCGTCATGCCTCCCAGTCTCCCTCAACGCACAGTCACTCCGGATGTCAACTTCTACAAGACTAGTATGCGTGTTCAGCCCCCTCGGCTCCCTCAACGCCAAGTCACTCCCGATCCAAAGTTCTACGAGGAAAAGACCATGGCTCTGGCATCGGCTCTTCGAAAGCCCTGCGCCCCCCAGTTGACCACCACTCAAGAAGTGGAATCAATCGAACACGACACACCCAAGCTAGCATCTTCTTGGAAGATCGCCCCATCACTCAATCGCCTTGGGTCTGGCTCTTCTGTCACCATGATCCCTCAGCCGTGTCAACTGTCCAGGCAGGGGAGCCAATCACATTAAGATTATTTCGCATCTCCACATCTCCAAACTGAACATTCTCGCCAGCCAGCGATGGTGTTCCATTCATATTTACATACCATTTGTACTATACACTCATAAACTATACACTACTAGAACCCAACTAATTTTGACTCTACGATCTTACTTGCGATGGATGATACCGTACAAGCGTCTTCACTGTCAAGGTCTCTTCCTGGGGCTTGGCTAGCTAGTGGCCGTCTGGAAACTTCACAATCGGAAAGAGCAAACTCTTCGTAATTCTCTGATCAATTCGAGCAACGACTGCCGACTGCCAAGCATTGATTTTCCGGCTGGGCCTTCACGATGCAATCAAGTCACACACCGGTAGCATGCATCGCTCCACAGCCAGATCAGTGGCAAACGCATTTGAGATGGTGGCTCCTGCCGCTTCTTGTTTTTGTCCCAAGGATTTCTGGTTCCCCTGGTCTGGACAGTGGAAGCATGGCTTGGACGAAACCACTGGCTGAAGCAACGACTACGACAGTGAGTCAGCGCTCTACCAGCCAGAACATTATACCTACCGTACATGCATTTGCATATCCAGGAAGCAACGCTAGCAAAGACACCAAGTAGTTCTCGCTCTATCTAGGTGGTACCACCGCTAGTACTCGCCGCTCTATGGCGGGTAAAAATTACACTTCAAGGAGAATGCGGTTTTCTTGGTGGGCAAAGCAAAGTATCAGCCATCGATTAGGAAGGCCGAAAGCGACGCAAGGAATCGAATCAACTAAAAGAGAGTGAACGAGATGCATGAATGCAACCTGAGCTTGCTTCAAACCTCAAGACTTTTGTGCTGGCTGGCTGGCCAGCCAGGGGCCAATTGGGAGGAGAATGCACCCAGCTTGCTGGGTGTTCTGCAGGTGCCAGATCCGATCGATAATAGCTCAAACTAGACACCCGATGAAAAGTTGAAGTAACAGGCAGGGATTGTTCCGTTGCTGTCTAGACAAAGCAAGCCGTGCAACTAGCTGGTACTGTAGCTACCCACTCGCCGCCCACCCAGTGTTGGCGGAAGGGGGTTAGTTGATTGATTGCCTTCCATCCATCGACTGTTGCAAAGCAATGCACACGATCAGCCAACCACGAGACTGTTTCATCGTGCTTTGTACGTGCTACGGCACGAAGGTCATTCAGCGGTCAGTGGATAATCAACGGGATAGTATTGTCTAGCTAGCTAGCTAGCTAGCTAGCTAGCTATTAGAAGCGAAGAATCGGAGGTTTGGTACTATCAATGAACTTGCGCTTCGGATAGGTCTAAAGACTAGGTTTCGCAGGTGCAAGTACATGTATCTAGAAGCTTGGGCAAGTTCGGCAACACTGAAACACTGAAAACACTGAAACCTGTCGAATAGATGCAACCGAAACTGTGAACAACTTTTTTGTGTGTGAAACAATCAGATCTTTCGTGTTGATGATGTACCGTACTTTTGCGGTACGACTGTATGTTGTCACTCAGCACTCCACCCTTGTGAACTGTTTCTGAACCCTCAGGAAAGTCAAACAATAATTACAGGTCACATCAAGATCCAATGGAAACGGTTTTAGTAAAACACAAATGCCCCATCCGTCCCATAGACCCAGCAGAAAACCGTGTCTTTTAAGTCATCCGAAATGGGTCCATCTACCAAACTTACTAGTAGGCCTGCAGCCGTATTCGTACGTACTACGTACATGAGTGTACCAGTACTGAGTACTCAGGGCACAGCGGGTCAACAGCACCACAATGTAGCAGGCCCACCCACTTCTGCCTGCAAATTTAGTCATCACCAATGAGGTGGCGGATACGGTATACGGTATACAATGTGCACATGTGGCCAGCCCAAATGGTATACCGTTTACCGCAGTTTTTCTCTTTGATATTTTTGTAAAGAGAATTCAACATGGTTTACCGTGTACCGTTTCAATTATTTTGTGTACTGTTTACCGTTTACCGTTTATCTGCTGTGGCTTTGGGTTGTGCCTTGCTTCTTTGGAGACATTGCAGGAGGGAGGATACCGTATACCGTATATCGTAAATCAACTTTATTAAGTTGTAAAACCGTAAACCATATATCGTACACAGATATTGTCCTCTTTTGAACAAGTCAATGTATGAACGGTAAACGGTAAACAGTAAACAGTAAATTGTTCCCACGATGAACCGTAAACGGTATGGGCAGCAGGAAACTACATTGATCAAACAGTATGCAATACAGTACAGATCAGAATTTGACTTTTACAGTGGAAGCACTTTGAATCAAGCAGCTTCCTCTTGTGGGGTAGTGGTAGATGGTATGACCACTACTGGCTAGTAGTAATCACAAGGAGATGGCAACAACAACAACACTGTTTGCTGTTGATGCAGAGGACTTGTGTTTTTTCTTCTTCTTCCTTGATTGAGTCACTAGCAAACCAAGACTAAACTGGCTAGCTACATTGTGGTGCTGTTGACCCACTGTCGTACTTGTAGTACTGTAGTACAGTACAGCCTCGTCAAAGACTAAAGCCTGAAGTCATACTGGGCTATGGCCGTGACATCTCTTAGACACTCTTTGACCCAGTTGGTGGTGGTCGGTCATTCATAGTTTCCAGCCTTCAACATCTTGCCCGATACCGTTTAGACGCCAGTGGTATGAGTGTGACGCGTGAGGGGAACAAAATACACATCTCGAATGGAAGCCTCGCCGCGACTGGCTGTGTTTCATGGCTTTCGTCACCGTCCAGAGCTTGTCGTTCCCCATGCCCATCCCAGTCTACTTTCCGCTCACAAAATCAAGTTCCTGAATTCCTGAATCAAAATCATGTCGAACCCCCTCGCAGCCTTCTTTAGCGTCCTTGCCATCCCTCACGATGCAACCTTCGTCGACGACAATGCCGCAGGTCACGAACGCAAACGCAGACGCATCTCTCGCAGGGAGCGCAATCAACGCCGAAGCCTCAGTGGCGAAAACCGAACACAGTCTAGGTGGGAGACCAACGAAAGCCAAGAGAGCATCGAATCTCCAACAACAATGTCCAAGTCCCTTCGTCGCCCCAAGCGTACCAGCAGTGATGAGAACAATCGCAGGTTTGAAAAGTCTCAAAGAGTCATGCCTCTTCGTAAACCGATGCGCCAGGCAACTCCAGACATCAACTACGATGTGGAGCGGGCTCTGCTTTCTAAGAAGGGACACAAGGCGCTCCGCAAGCCCATGCGCCAGCTTACTCCGCCACCACCTCCATCGACACCAAGCCTGACTTCCTGGAAGATTTCACCTCCACTTCGCCGTGTTAGCTCCTCCTCCTCCAGTGGATCATCTAATGCCGCAATGACGCCTCAGAAATGTCAGCTTGTCCGACAGGGCAGCTGCTAAAAGGATCCTCTACAAGCAAGAGGACTACTGTATTCTATGGGGGATTACACAATGTATACTAAACATCCGGATTATCTGATTATTCTGCGCAACTTCTATAGAGTAGCTCCGTCCGTAGTGCTTGCTTGTGTTTGCTCGGGCAGATCGAATAATCAATCTTAGTAGGCTTGCTTCAAAAAGAGAGGGTGCCGGTGAAAGCTTCCAGGTTTTTCCTGCTGCCTCAAGCCATGCTCGACGGGTGGCTGAAGGCTATCTAACCAAAGATTAATCACGGTCAATATCCGTGGTGGGATCAGCAGGTGTACCACGGGCCACCGGTATCAGGAGTGGCTTCTGGTATTGGTGTGGCTACCGCTATGGCTGGGCGGTACCGGTACCACAGTCTGTATGCTGACTTCCGTTGCTCTAATGTTGGAGACTGTTGCTTTCAGTGGTATGAGTATTAGTTCTTGGTGGCGACTGATTGTATTATTGGGTACTGTACTAGTACCGGTAGGTATTGCATAGAGGATGACATTTTGGTCAGCGCCAATGGTATTGGTGTGGCTGTGGCTGGGCGGTACCGGTACCACAGTATCTGTATGCTGACTTCCGTGTCTTGCTCTAAGGTTGGAAGGTTGGACACTGTTGCTTTCAGTGGTATGAGGGTTAGTTGGTACCGGTGGCGACTGATTGAATTTATTGGGTATTAATACTGTACCGGTAGGCATTGCATAGAGGCAGGATGACAAATTTCGTAGGTGCCAATGGTCTTCAGCATGGAAAGTGATGTTGTGTACCGGTGCTGCTGATTGCTCCTTGCCAACTATGCATACATGGCTGTAACTTATCTGCTTCTCTGTATGCATAGCTAGTTACCGAATAGTACCGGTGCCACTGTATGAACATTGCCTCCAAATTCTCCACTCTGTGGGTGTTGAGGGCATAGCTGGGCTTATTTATTTTGAGGGGCGCACTTAGTTCTGCATGCTCATGGCTATGCATACAGTAGTTGCTGATGGCTGGCTTGGGTGTTTGGTGAAGGCATGGGTCATGGTACCGTTTTCCCAGAACGGAACAGCTCAAAGCAGCAGTCCAGAGGGACTCCACGCACGCACACTCCCGTTTGTGGCAGGGTCGCAGGAGTCAAAAGAAGAAACCAAACATGTCTCAATCTCAGAAGTTTGGCGTCCAGTTTGACCGTTGGTGCTCCTCAAAGAAAGAGTGGGCGAAGATTACTATGGCATATGCATACATAGAGACAAGGAAGATCAACTCCTAGTAGGCGTCAAACGCTCGCCTAGAGCAAGTGAGAATCTTGCTCCTTCCTTTCAAGCTCGCTGGCGCCATGGCATCTTTTCTGTATTCATCCTTTGGTATTTCCGCTGCACCAGCTGAACAGTCCATTGACCTTCACCATGGCGCCCAAGTCCAAGTTTCTGCTGAAAGATTCGCCTCCTGAGGTGATCCAAGCTTCAGATGGAGCGCCAAAGGGACGTTCTTATAATGCCTCATACGCCAAGCAGCCTGGGGGCGTTCGGGTAGATGATTTGGTCGTAGGAATGAAATTGGCTAGTCTGGCAATTACCGATAACAAACCCAAAACATTGAAGAATACGGCCAAGTCGAATCCATGGCAGGAAGAAGCCATGACCATGATCGCAGGCAGCCGGGAAGCAGCCCACAAGCCGCTGTCGGAGCTTTTGAAGACTCTTTTCAATCTGGACGTGGACTGTGTTATTGACGTCTCGGGCATCAAGCAAGGACGGGCTTTAGATACGCAAGGCTTCATTGCTCACAATGACGAAATGATTGTGCTGAGTTACCGGTGCACCACATCGGCTCTGGATTGGATCACAAACTTGTCGACTACCAGTTCGGAATGGGAACCTGATGTCGATATCGAGCTAGGACATGCTGGTTGGTGCAGTTGTATCCTTGGATATGGATGTTTAGGTGGAAGCGATCAAGTGAAAAAGCCCCGAGTCCACACCGGCTTCTACAACAATTTTATTCACTCGACGCCCATGATTCTGGAGCATATCAAGCCCCTCTTGACGGAGACCGAAAAGCCCCGAAAACTCTACGTTTGTGGGCATTCACTCGGGGCTGGTATTGCTACGTTGGCGGCAATCTATTTCTTGTTGGAGTTTGAATGGGAACTCTTGCCGCAAAAACTAATCATGGTCACTGCAGGATCACCACGTGCCTGTACGAACTCCATGGGCAAGATTGTGAAGGAACGCTTGGCAGAGTTACGGCCCATGGACAAGGCTTTCTTCTGCCGTATCGTTCTCAATGAAGATGTCGTGGTACGTATAGGCCGTGTGTGCTGTGTTTTTGAATCTGGGGTATCCAACTGTTACCTTTGATACGAGTGCCGTTTTTGTGTCTAACAACAAATCCATTTCTCCTGTTCCCAATGACCGACTCACACTCACGCAGAGCAAGGTTCCGCCCAGTGGCATTGGTTATACTCATGTCGGTAGACTGGTCTACATTACTAAAGACGGCGAAATCCTCATCAATCCCAGCAATGACCATATCCTCGACGCGGATGACGTGGAAATTCAGAAACTGATTGTAGACAGCCAGAAACCAGAGCAAAGGCCCGAGGAAGAAAATGATGACAGTAGCTCCACATTGAAGGAGCGAAATGAAAAATACGAAAAGATGCTCAAAATGATACCAGGGCCGTTCAAAGATCACATGCCCGACTTCTATCTCCAACCATTGGTGCGACTGTTTGAGAAGGAGAAGAATGGGGCTACCTTTGAAAAATAGAAAAATTCTTGCCAGGGGGGCCCTCGATCTTTGTTTGTTTGGCAAGCTTCATCTGTGTCGAGGCTAACAACAAGGCCAGGGCGAAAGAGGGACCGGACCCTGATTGCTCCGTTCAGTGATACATATTAATTTTTTGAGTGCATTCCTCCAACCTTCTTCCCCGTGTGGCGTGCCTCGTCTTGTTGTCATTCGTTGAAGTGGGATCCCCAGCAGTCCTAGAATCATGTTTTTATAGACCTTGGATGAAACAGTAGCATAGAGATGCGAGTAAGCATTAATATTTGTTTCAAACTACGATGTACCCTTTGAAGTGCTCAGCATTCTGGCTGCAGTAGTCTGCTGTGCTCCTGTAGCGCCCTTGCAACGAAAAACCATGGCAGGCACCAGCACCAAAAGCAGGGGGAACAGCCAGATGCATGAAAGAACAACACAGCTTGGATGGTTTCAACATGGTCCCCCGCCGTCAGGCCCAACGGGAAGCGCTGGTGTTACCTTGGTACTCCTTCTAGCTACTAGTAGGGTAGGAGCAATAGGCTAGCGGTGCTGCGACCGTGGTAAGATCGTTCCTGCAGGGCGTGGAACATGCGGGTAATTTAGCGTTCCACGATACCAACAGCAACTCTTTCGTCCGCCACAACTCAGAGCCAAAGACTTTAAGCCATTAGCCCTTGATGCGTTGCTGGCTGTACACGTTTCCCAAGCCCATCAACTCTAAGGCTTTCTCCAGCTGGCTAGCTATCCATGCTGGAGAGTATCATCTTGAAGCAACACGAGCAAGTGCAAGGTTCCACCCGCTAGAACCGCCAGACGAACTTTCTGCCTACTGCTTCCTACTAGGGCTCAAGGCTTCGATGATGATCCCGCTGGAGAGCCAAGTCCCCGGAAGCAGTCTATGACTTTGGCTCAGTTTCTACAGCTCCGAATTCAGAACATTGAACTACTTTATCCACGCTTTTGCCAGCAAGGAAGCAGTAGTTACTACAGTCATCTAGATGCAATCTAGTCGTTGAGCTTTCCCGTAATACCACGCATCGCTGTGTTGAAGCAAATGAAGCAGTTATGGTACTGGTACGCAGGAGTTCGTTGTTGTTCTCTAGCTGGCTGGAGAAGCACCTGCCTCCTTTCAGCTAAAGCTACCCAAGCGTTTTGGAATGATCAATGCTGCGGACTGAGGACTCATGAGCATTGCGGTTCCCTGCGACTTGAGGATGGTGGTGGAACCTGTAGGGATCAAAACACAAGTTCAAAAGATACCGAGCAAACAGTTTCCCTGGGAAGCATTACGGGAGCGATGTAATCGGCGGAAGGGGCTTCCACGGTTGCCAATTGCCTGGCTGTTGCAAGGCCACAGCAGCGAAGTCAGAAGGCGGAAGATGCAACCCAGCCACTCACGGTGTCGAATAATCTTCAGCTAACCCAGCCACTCTCGGTGTCGAATAATCTTCAGCTGGCGGTCGTATGCGGAAGTGGTTGGAACGTTGCTGGTGTGTTGCATGTGATTCCGCCCCTTGTTCTTGTGTTGACTAGCTAGCTAGCTGAACTGTGGAAGAGGCAGGAATGACCAATGTCTGCCTCGGGTGAAAGACGATGTACTATCTTGCTGGTACGGTAGCCAGTCGACAGCTCGGATTGGCTCAGTTGCTACCTACCAAGAAACGACCTACCATCTGCAAATCCAAGCTAGCTAGTAACTTGAGCTTTGCTTGTACGGCTCGGTGGTTACCTAGCTAGCCACATAGCTAGCTAGCCAGATCCATTCGGTGAAATCACAGGACTTCTCAGTGGCAGTCGAGGATGACAATCTTTGTGGGTCTCACCAACCCGCTGGCTGAATGACTCATGTAGTCCACTGGCTGGATGTGGTTAGCTACTCATGGTCCTTGAAGTGAACTTGCGGGATGCGGCAACCAGAGTAAAACTCGCGAATGGGGAGGTGATTAATTATTTAAATTTCTTTATTCTGAAGACCTACCTAACCACTGGTACAGCTGTACGGTAGCCTGAAAGTTGGCAGCAATTTTTGGCCCGGGAGCCTAAAACTCCCTTGCGCCAGTTCATCAAGGCGTGGGTATCATCCCTGCCACTGTACCAATAGCTTGGAGGTAGATCGGAAGGATATCTGTCTCGTTTCATCGCTCGACTGAGTTAACGTATGTCTATGTCTATGCCTATGGTGGATAGTATAGCAGCTAGCTAGCTAGATAACTAAATAAATGAATGTGAAGGCCAAAACTGTTTGTATTCTATTTGTACATTAGTTTGCTTTGCTTTGCTTGGAGGATATTGGCAGTATTATTGGAGACAGGAACGGAAGGAGAGGAGGATACAGTAATTCTTAGAATTGTGCTGTCCAGATTGTGGAATCAGCTGCTGCCATGCGAACGGCGTCTTCAGACTTTTGTTGGGAAAAGAGGGAAGAAACGAGCTTGAGGAGCTCCGGATTGGAGGTGGCAGTGTCCCGTTGCAGTTGTTGCTGGTACAAGACGGCAGTGACGCGTTCCTTGCGGCTTTTCTTTTGTGCCATGGCAGCTGTGGGTGTCACAACGTGCTCGAGGCCTCGTATGCAGTGTTCTTTGGGGAGCTTGCTGTAGTCGCCATTGGCGCGGTAGAATGCGTAGACAGTGTTCTTGCTGTCTTGCTTGAACGAGGCGATTTCCCGGGCTTGGTACCAGGCGTTCTGCAAGTCTTCCACGTTTACCATTTTGAAGGCGAATGTGTTGTTTTCTTCCGCAAAACGAACCGACTTCTTGGCAGGGACGACGGGAGTGGGGGTAACCACTCGTCTGCGCTTCTTGGAGGCTGGACCCTCGCAAGCAGGACGGTACGAGCTGAAGGACAGGCGCTTGCGAGATTGGATAGGAGCAGCGAAGGAATAATCGTTGCTGCTGAGCATGTTGGAAATCATGGCCAATGGGTAAGTGTTTGTATGGCAGTTGAATTGATTGGAGATCATGGCGAGAGGGCACATTGTCATTGTGATAAGCTGATTGCTGATTCTTGGAGTGTGAGAGTTGAAATTTGTGAGTGCAGCAGTTGCCTTGGAGAAGGACAACTTTCGGACCGAAGCTTGACCTGCCAAGGCCAAAGAATCGGTCCACACACCACACACACATCCAAACATCGCCGCAGTCGGTCTTGCGTGTTCAATGATATTTACTGTGACTCCAAAGTGTACGCTACCGGTAAAGATAAGACAAACTGGTGGTGACCTCGATTAGGTGTCTGTGGTGGGAACGGATGCCAATCCTGCATGATAGATTGGAAACCGAGACTGTGTCAAGAACAGTAGCTACCCATCTTACAAGCGTAAATCTCAGGAAATGTCTTATCCACTGGAGGTTTCAGTGGAAGCTATTGGAACCCCTTCTTTTCTGCTGGATCTGAAGGTACATGTATCTGCCTTCATCCGTTCCTGCATTTGTGCTTACACTCGAGCTTGAAGTTATTGAAAATGGGATTTAAAGATGATTGAACACATTGTTGGAGTGGTTGAGTTTTGCAGGCCTGTGTTGCATTGCCTCATCACTCGAGCAAGACAGGAAAGGAGCATTGCATCTGTGAGTGCCCATTCGATAACAATCCGCTGGGGAACATAATGATCTTACCAACAAAAAATGTTTAAGGGTATCTTATTCACTCACAGTGTTGCCAGTCAGTCTAGCACAGTCCAGGATCCGTTCAGACTGGGCTCATGTAAACCGATGCGAAGAAATGCCGAGGCACAAGTCGCCAAACACATATGGATACCTTATCGGCTCCAACAGAAAAGTATAATCTATTGATGGTATGCTTTAACGTGGTTACGTTACGTAAATGTGAAGTGCAACAATACAATTCATCCAGAAGGGTACAAAGTTTAAGAGTATATCTGTTTAACGATCTCGAGTGCTTCACCTTGCGAACTGGTCCTGTAAGATTTCCTATACCGTTTTCTGGGGGCAGGATTTTATTTAAACGTGAAGTGGCAGCGAATGCAGCACCGGTCATACAAAAATGCCCAGACACAATAAGCTCTTGAACTCTGCATCTGCCGCCACTGCTCGAGCTGCCGCCACACCGAACAAGAGATCTTATGCAAACCACTCCAGTCTTACCTTCGTCTTGCGGGAGGGGTTAACAACAAGGCTCAATACACACTAGACTATCGTACTTGGTACGGCACATCTCGCTCGGTCACGGTTGCTGAAGCCGCAACCCGCAACCACAGGAATACAGGAATGCCGAGCAATCAACTCACATGTCAGTACGAGTGGTTGATAATTCAATGAGTGTACCGGTACCAGCAGCAATCAATAATATGAAGCATCTCCGCAAAAGATTCGAATGATTCGGTTCTTGGACATAGCGGCACGGTACTACGGTGCCGAGCTGGCTGGCTACATCGATCCTGGATGGCTGCCAATTATTTCTCACTGAAACGGTGAATATCTAGTAGCTAGCTAGTAGTAGCTAATAGGTCTATTAGATCTAGTAGCGGGCAGGCGGGCATG
The DNA here is from genome assembly GCA_903772945.1 of Seminavis robusta. Classification (NCBI taxonomy): domain Eukaryota; phylum Bacillariophyta; class Bacillariophyceae; order Naviculales; family Naviculaceae; genus Seminavis; species Seminavis robusta. The sequence continues at coordinate 19,114 of CAICTM010001176.1, read as the reverse complement.
GATCTATCTGGTCTTGGACCTGTGAAACCTGCAGACAGTCCAGTCTCAGTTATTAATACTTGACACGATACCGGTACGCATAGGTGCGGTCAACCGCTTTGTATCCAGCACTGGCATGTAGGGACGAACAAGCTTTTGGGTATCAGTAGAATCGAATCGAAAGGTTGCAAGGACGAGATGGAAGCAGGGGCGAGGTCGATGGCCGGAACCTGTAAGGCTAGCTGCCCAGTGCTCAGAGTCAATGATAGCCAAATAATGATGTACAGTATTGCAGAGAGGGGGCTCAACCCAGCTTTTAGCAGCGTATACAATGGAAAGCTCTCTTGGAGCTTGGAGGTCTCGAATTACGGACTAAACAAAAGCTGGCTCTTTCGAAAGCGCCAACCTGTTCGTGTAGTAACCAGTCTCTACTGCTGCAACACTCAAGAGATGTTACAGGGCCATCACATGCGACTACAGCAGAGATTTGTAGGCCTCGATTTACGGACCAAGTTCAGAGGGAAACGCCTGGTTGCCAGTTTGCATGCATCCTGCAAGCCTGCAAGAGGCTGAGGTGAAGTACGCTCGCTGCGTACCGGTATCTTTGGGGTCTGATGGTACTATGTTCGTGGTACTACTGCATAAATAGCAACCAACTAGACTAGACCTACATACATGTATGCATACATACCGGTACCGGTGCATGTCGATGGAAAGATCCTACAAGCTTTTTCACAGGCCTTCCTTTAGAAGTATGGTACGTGACCTGGGAGAAAATGGTTTTAGCAATAGCCGGTTGACGAGGGAGGGTTGCTTCTAGCTACTCAGTATCTAGTAGCTATGCAGATGCTGAATGGTCACAGCCAAGCTCTGCCTTTCCACTAAAACCTTCCTGTAGCCTCATCCCAACCTGGATAGGTTGCTTCTTTGGACTGGCCAACAGTGCGGAGAACGAGGGTGACATATCCTGGTGGCCTGGCTACACCACATCGTCTAGGCAGCTTTGCGGTAAAGCCCGCAGCAGAGCCCGTAATCTAGCTAGTAGGAATCATTTCGTTCCATTGGATTTTTCCTCCACGCTGATTCCTCTACTTTTGCACTGCGGATAGTCATGGTGTGCTGTGCTGCCTTCTTCTCAACCCGTTCCTACAGTATGTTTACCGACAACCAGCAAACCAGCTAGGAATTCGTGTCGCTCGCCAGAGAAAAGCTTGGTGATTGACCCCAACCAACCCAGCGAAGCAATGACAATTGCTGCTGCCCGACCTTGCTAACACCTACTTGTTGTCGCCTTCCACGGGGTACAGCTCGATACCTTTGGCAATGATATCGTCGGTCACCTTTTGTCCGTCCACCATCCACTGGTCTCGATTGGCTTCCACCAGCCGCGCAAAGACGGGGCCAATCAACGGTCCGAAGATACCCATATCTTCCAACCTGTGTGCTAGTGGCAAGTTGTAGCTCTCCAAAAAGGCAATTTGGTTTTCAAACCACCCCGCCTTGGGATGAGGCCCTCTTCCATCCTTGTGTGCTCTCTTCAATTCCAAAAAGAGCCGATTCGAAAACTTTTCCATTTGATGCCATCCCTGAAACACGTGTGCAATATCTGCAGCCGTAAGGATTTGTTCCATAATGACACTGGCTCTGAGATCATCATACTCTTCTTCCTCCTCTTCTTGATCGAGTTCGAGTGCTTGCATAGCAGCCACCGTCGACAGTGTCGATCGTCGCGAGTAGGTTTCGAGAAACTCTCCCGACAAGTCGATCGATCGTTGAATACCCAAACGGAATCGTCGTTGATGTCCTGCTGCTTGTGACACGCGACGTTGAAACTTTCTAAAGTTGTCGGAATACCCCAACTCGGCGTCCGTTTGGCCCGGCATTTTGGGCATACTCGACGTTCGTATAGCCGATCGCATGTCTTTCAAACTCGTCCCCGATGTGGTGGCAGCCGTGGATCCCTTTCTCATTTCGCTGAGGCTGCTATTGGAATTGCTGCGACTGCGACCACCGCCACCTTTTTTGGAAAACATGCCTGGAAAGAGTTTGGCGGCCGTTGCCCCGTGCGTACTATGCGAGTCGTCGTCTTGTTCGATTCCCATGACTTCGGCAGCACTATCGTCGTGCTCGGATCCTTCGGGTGTATTGGTCAAGCTGTCGCCCAATTCGGGTAATTGTTCCAGTTCGGACAAGATGGTGTCAGCGGACATTCTTCGACTCTCGGGAGAGCTGAGAACGGAGTGACAGGGTGCAGTGGAACTGCGTCGTTTGAGTTCGTGTTTTACTTTCGCTTCCATCGTTTGAAAGTCCTCCCCGAATGCTTCTTTCCACTTGGATTTTCGGATTTGAGTTCGTTCGGGAGAGGCAAGATCTGTTTGAAGTACTAGTTGTGTGGATACCTTTCGGAATCGTCTATAATCTTCATCATTGGAGAAGATGGCATTGCGTAGATTGGTGTATTGCTTCTGCAACAGTTCTCGAAACCCCACAGTTAAACTTCTGTTTTCTGCAATGGATTGATCATTGTATAGAATGGCCAATTCATCATCTTCCAATGCGAGTTGTCGATTGGGAATTCCCTGATGCTCAACGTCGTGGATCAGTGCCGAAAAGATGAGCAACAGATGCATCAAGGTATCGGTTCGTAATCCAAACATTCTGGGTTTTGTTTTGGACAGGGCGTGGATTTCCGAGTTGAGTGCGAGATCCAGCAATTTATTGACGGAAATGGTCACATGATACGCGTGTTCCCTGTTGTGTTGTGATTGAGATCCACCAAAAAAAGGTGAGTCCATTAGCCAACAATTTGTTTGTACCACATGTAGTAGACCAACTATAACTCAGAGGTCTGAGAAGATTTGCAGCAAAGTACGCACCTGTTATGATAGGGAACATCTCTGTAATCCTTCAACATTTTCCTCACATATTGACGAAGCTCTTGGATGACGGTATCATTGACAGGATGAGGCCACTCGGATTGGCCGTCCATGAGCGACGTTCGGCAAATGGCGGTGGTGCTGAGGTCTTGGTATCTTCCTTTGGGAGCATGAATGGCCACAATCCGAATCAGGAGCAGTGATACCATCCGCTCGGCTGTCAACTCGAGATCGCTCGAGGGGGCCACGCTGGGATCGTCATCCATGCCCAAGGCAGTCCAATCTTGGGACGTAATGGCCAACGCCATGGCAGCATACGGCGGCTTGGAATCCATGGTTGATTGGTTGATTGAGATACCTATGGTACTAATGAAAACTTCAGAATGGTCTTGGGAGGAGTTAATGAAGCACACCACAATCGCAGTACCTGCAGAGGGTGAGTAGATAGGTTGGGAGAATGCCAAGCAAGGTACTGGGAGCCAAAGGATCTCAATCTACTCCTCGGCAACCTCCGAAGATACCCAATCGAAGAAGGATACGCCTCCCTTTCTCGTTTCGCAAACGGCAAATGGTGGTAACGGGCTAGCTAGCTAGACACTACTCAAGCTGCCACTGAGACGAAGAGAACGTTAGCTAGCTAGTAACAGCTACTAGCTAGAAGGTGGAGGTGGTGTCTTCGGATGTCCTTGGCCCCTTTGTTTGATGGCTGCAGTGGTTCTGACGTTCTGACTCGACTCGAATCCTTTGGCGAACTCCGAACAGATTGGGCGAGGGAGACAAGCGAAGATCTCCCCCATTAATTCTTTTTTAGTCGGACCGGTAATGATGCAGTACCAGTACCAGTACATGCACAGCTACATGTACCATTACCCAACTCACGAAGCCAAGCATGGAAAGTGTGAACGGGTTGAGGACTAGTGGCACAAAGACTTGAAGGAGGTTTTAGAGTGGGGAAGTTATCTAGAGGGAAGAGTATCACGCATTCTCCTTCCATGGGGATACTAGTAGGTGTGGACCTTTTGAGGCAAGTCTCTTCCAAGCTCCAAGAGTCGTCCCCACAGCAGAGGGCTTGGAATTGTTGATCTTGTGATGCCAATATTTCCTATGGGTACATGTAGGGGGGAAAGTGGCACTGATCCAACAAGTCCTTACATTTGCTGATTATTTGACTTCGATGAAGTCTTTGGAAGTGCTGTTTACAATAGCCAAGACAAGATCCATGGAATTCGCGCCACTGCTGTTCGCTGCGAAGAAGCAAAGAAACACACCCAGCCACCACATGATTCGATTCGACAAAATCCCTGGCTATGCGCCGGTGGCTGTGGGCAATCTTGAGCATTTGCAGATCTTCCTGGCGATGTTGGAATGCCTCTTGGTAAGTTGCGTGGCTGTTCTGAATGAACTTTTATGATGCCGTACTCATCTGCTATCTGCATGATTGGTTTGGTCTCGGACACTATCATACCAGGATCAAGACCCCAGCAGCGATCCTATAAGGTGCATGCCTTTTTGGTCTTGCCAGATAGAGGCCAGCAGAAGGCGGCGCCAGTCTGCATGCAGCCAAGGACTCACATCCAAAGGCTTGCATCCAAATCAAAGAATACCGTACCAAGACAGCCATCTGACGACGAGGGCCATCTGACGACGAGGGCTACCCAGTCTGCCAGGGCTGCATAGCACCTCTGAGAAGAGGGACAATCTTTGGCGAGTACTCGTAGAGAAAAGCAACTGGTTTTGCTTTGGCAACTTGGAGTGGATCTTCACCTCGATAGCTCGGAATCATGGGATTCGCACCCTGCCGGAGAAGGAATGCAGTAGTCCATTCAGCACCAGCAGAAGCAGCCCAGTGGAGTGGAGTTTCGCCATTGTCATCCTGGTCGTTAACTCCGAACCCAGCGTGGACAAGCGCCAGCATGGTTGAATGAGCAGAAGCAATGCATGACTTGTCAAGATCACTGCGAGCAGCCATCACATGAAGCGGGCCCTCACCAAATGCCCCTTGGAATGTGACCAGGTTCACAAAACTCTTTGATCGATGCTTCTCCAACAACTTCAATGCATCGTTCAGTTTGTTCAGCGATGCCAGTCCTTCATCCAAGTATGCCGCATGGCGCATGAGCGGAGGCAGCATCCTTACAGAGAGACACGCAGTAATCCGCTCATTGAAATTGGCAACGCCTCCAGGCGGCTTGCCAATTTTCGAGAGAACCTTTTCTCTGGATCTTTGGTTCCTCATACGCGCTTCGGAGGCATCGACCTCAACAGACGCCAAATTCTCGGCAATGACAGGTGAGAAAGAACCAACCTCCCATTTAGAAGTAGCGAATGGCCGCGATGTCGCAATGGCACCAGTGCTGCAGACAACGTCCCACGGGAGGCCACACTGATCTGCCAACCACAACTCATAGAATGACCAGAGACTCTGCCCCGAGGGGCCATCGACCCATTGCCTACTAATATCCTCGCTCATCAAGAGAATGAGACCTCCCGTCGTGGCTTCCATGACGGTTTCGTTGCTTCCTTCCCGGCGTATGCCACTGAGCAAGGCGAGGCTGAACACAAAGTAGGTTGTTCGATCAGACAGCCGCAGAGCCTCTGCGTGCCATTCAATCGCCTTGAAGGCATCCTTGAGTAGCATGTCATACGGAAGGATGACGTAATACTCAGGAGCTTGTCCACTCTCGCTGATACATTCTACATAGCTTGTGTCAGGTGGCATGAATTCTTTCGCCAACCCTTTCCAATCACAAGGAAACAAGTGTCTGCTGGAACAATTCGACCAATCTATGGTTGCACCTCCCTCCACTTTCATCTTGGACCGTTTGCAAGTCGCCTCTAAGAAAATCTCAAACTGCCGAAGCTGAGACAGTGTCAACCCGCACTCTTCCCATCGCAGGTTGGCGGCAGACTTTCTGGACAAGCGGGAGGATGCTGCTGTTGGTGACTGTTGTTTCGGCGCCAGAGCTTCGTCAGTACTGGTGACCAGTCCTCTCCGTTCCAGTGCTTTGTTGCATTCTAGAAAGACGTTTTCATCAAGCTTTTGAAACTTTTCTGCCAAGGGTCCGCTTGTTAGATTGCTTTCATAGGCGTGTTTCTGCTCATCGGCTAAGATGAGTTTGCCATCACTGTCCATTTTTAGACCTTCAAGCTCTCTGTCCTCGTCTGATGGTACTTCATCAGCAGAGACAGTTCTGTGGTTGGTTGTCGCTGCGAGGTATTTGTAGGCAATATGGTTCATGATTCGACGACGGTCGACAGTACTGAATGATTCCGCCTGCGACGACTTGAACGTCCGAAGGGCTTGAAGGACAGGCCCGGACGTGACCCTAGACCTCCAACCATGCCAGCAGGAGTACACAGGAGCAGCTGATATCCATTTTTCATTTTCAATCCATGCATCTCACTGTCGTCATCAGTGTCACCAGCATCACTCGTGCTGCCACCACTATTGTGCTTTTTTCGGTGGTCCAGAGCCGCCAAATAGGCATCCACTTTGTCCATGGCAACATCAAACAATCCCACGTTTTCTTTTTCCGCAATGACTCTGCGTACTTTCCAACGCAGTCGGTTGTATGGGGTATCGGTGGTAATGGCCAATTCGAAGTTGCACCAAGATCGGGAAAGGGCGGATGCTGTATAGTCCAAAAACAAGGCAACGTCCTGAGCAAATTCGAGAGCATCATAGAATGGTGATTTCGAAAGCCGTGCCCCCAAATCCAGTTGAAATTGGTTGTTGGCAAAAGTGCATATCCAAACCACGTCCGTGGGCGTCATGCCTCGATCCAATTGCAAATGTTCCAAGGTAGCTACAAAATCTCGGTATTTTTCGGACCATGAATGTGAGATAAAGACAGATGGTCTTTGACGTCTTCCCTGGTTGACCAATGAACTCCAGGAACAGAGACCTCGGTCCAGATGGACAATGATGGGTTTGATAACTTCATAGCATACATCAAACATTGTGAGTTGTGTCCACAGAATGCGAGATCCCCGTGTGCTTTGCTGCTGGGGATTGGCGTCATTTTGGTATCGGAGCAACCCGGTTTGGCAAAGTCGCTGGATAAATCTGGTTAGGTCTTGAAGCTGGTGGCAGGTAATACCCCGTTCGCCAACGCCAACGGCATCTTCCAAAGCTGGATTGGTACTAGCATCGAGTGTCTTGGCGGCGGTACCCAGAGATGGCCACGGAACAACAGTGTTTTTTTTGCGGACCCTCATCCTTTATCTACGTACGGTACAGTTCGCCTCCAGCGAGCTTACTAGCTAGCCATTGTCAAGTTGTTTGCCCATAATAGACAGCTTCCAACTCAATGAAGGGCTATGGTATCTTCGGCGCCAAGCTTGTTGGTGCCTCTTCGAATTCAGAACGCTTTTGGATCTTTGGGTTTCATGTAAAGCAGTGAAGCTGTTAACAATTCAAAGGCATTGAGGTCTCATTCCCGCCCGTGACCGGCTGCTGGCGCAAAGCCAAAATGCTGCTTCCAAACCCAACAAACGACCAGACGATGACACAACCGCTGTCACTTGCTTCTGACAGCCCCTCTAGCTACTAGTAACACCCGTGCAGCTATCTAGCGGCTATCTAGCTTGTACAAGAATGTCTGGCAATAAAGCGGTCCGGTTGGACGGCAGCCAACCTATGCAGGGCACGAACCTGGCGCTCCAAGCGTTCATCTTGGTCGTGTCCATCATTCTGGCAATGGCCTGTGGTTGGTGCCTACGATCTTGTCTTCCCAGAGGTAGCAGCAGCTTATTGCGAGAGGCTCTACAAAGGGCAACGGAAACGGAAGAACGGCGAAAGCGATTTGTCGATGAACACTTGGAGTCCTTTGAATGGCGGGGAGAAGAAGAGGCTGCTATAAAAATGGCAACGAAACAACAAGAACAGAACCAAAAGAAAATGGACAAGAAAGCAACCACCCAACATGACAAAGAAACCAACCTTGATGTCAGTCTCGGCTGTGATGGAGTGGAAGAAGAAGAAGAGAGACAACAAGATCACTCACAGAGTCACAGTCACAGCGACAGTACATGTAGTAGCGCCAACCCTGACGATCAGGATTGCCCAGTCTGCTTGGCACCGCTGCAGAAGGGGGACGATGTCGCAGCATCCGACAACGACAAATGCCCTCATATCTTTCACAGGGAGTGTGTCTACATGTGGCTACTCCGGAAAACAGACTGCCCCATGTGCCGACATACATTCTTAAAAGGGCCAGAAGAAGAAGAAGAAGATGTAGAGCAGCAACAATCGACCAGCAATAATACCGAGCAAAATTCATCGCAACAAAACCAACAAACAACGGTGCCACCACCAGATAGTCTGTCCAACAGGAATGCAGTTGTTCACGAATCATCAGAAGAAGTTCTAGCGTGAATGATCAAGTCAATCCCAATTTTTTTCAGCTTCTTTCTTGTAAATGACATTACATTTTCGTAGCCTGTCAGTAGACTACGCATAAGTTTATGCATAAGTTATTATTGCGCAAAGAATAACCTTATCTAGCTAGGCCTGTGCGTCCACCGCTATACCGGTATTGTTAGTCGTCGTGTGGTGGTGGCCCAGCACTTACTTATTAGAGCTTGATCTTGCGGCGCTTTCGTTCGCGCAAAAGACATCCACTTACTTGGCCGCGCAAAATGAGCAGTGAAGGACTAGACTACTTTGGTGTCAAGCGGGCTGGAACGATGGGAAGAGCGCAAAACGGATGGGAAGAAACCTCCGTGTAGCTTAGGAAGACATGTGGTTTGGAGCGGCGTCTCTGTGGTACTCTGTGATACATTCGAGTAGTAGCACATTCTGGGTGCACTATGACATGACCTTCAACTGAGCATATAATTTCGCGGTCCTGTTCAAAGTCAAACCTGGCAATGCTGAGGCCATTGTTGCGTTTGTCCGTCCCACTGGCTACCGCACGGCTATACTCATTAGAAGGTGACACGAGGAGACATTCCTTCACGGAATCAACAAGGATGATAGTTTGTTGTATTTGGCGTGTTGGTCTATTTGGTCTATTTATTTCTATTTATGCAAAAGCAATCAATCAAATCCATGCACCTGTGGCGCCCGGCTGATACCGGTACTTGAATTGTGGCAACACACAGGGTCGTCCCAATTTGCCACCCTGTGTTTTGAAATCTTCCCTTGCGGTGTGTGGAACCATGTGGGGGTTGCATCGGATGCAGACGCCCTTGTAGACTTCATCATTGGTAATGGGAGAACGGCTGAAAAGAGAACCCCCAGAGTGTGTCATAGTTTTGCATGTTCCACAAACCCATCTCTCATTGATGAACCCTGGTTTGGGTGCTTCCTTGCGCTGCTTGGGCTTAGGTGCCCATACCATGGATTTGCCATATCCGGCATGTGCGTTGAGAGGAGTGACAGGTGGTGTGTGGCCTCTTTCTATGCCTCTGCTAGTACGGTTTCTTTTGAACATCTTTTGCTTTGTTGTCTAGAGTAGAATGTTTTTTGTTGCTCTTGTAGCTTTTGTGTTTGCTGATCTCTGTTTTGTGTTCCTCTTGTCCGCCGCACAAAGCTATGGCCAGACTGAGACTGGGACTGAGCTGAATAAGAGGCGGAGTGAAGTTGAGTGTCAGTCAGTCGAGCGGAGTCGAGTCACAGTTTGAGTCGCGTCAGAATCTGAGTCGAGTCCTGCACGCTTCCAACAAATGCAAAGTGTTGCCAAGGATGCCAGTCACACATGACACTCTGACGCGCAGGATAGGGTCGTGCACCCCCAACCAAACGCAGCTCTGGTCCAAAAACAAAAACAAAAACAAACTAGAGAAAACAGCGACTGCTTGGTTCCATTTGGTTTGATAAGCCCCATGAGCCCACCCGTACATAAACCCTTTGCCTTTGCTGGCAATCAACAGTACTCCAGTGCTAGTACCGGTATTGGAATGCTATTGAAAATAGTGCCAGACAAATCAGTGAGAGAGAGAATACTGGCCGGCAGTGACAGTGAACCACCATGTCGACGAAGAACTCAATACCAAGCAGTTCGTTTGACAACGGCATGGAAACAGTTGCTGGTATGCTGGTATGTAACCCAATATGCGTGCAGCGGACGCAGCGCGACAAAGTCAACCCCAAATGAGCAAGCAATCAATAGTACCATGAACACTCCATCGACAAGAAGTCAAATACGCGGGTTGAAGCAACGACCAGTATCGTACGAACCGGTATCAGCGATGCGAGACCCCAGATCCGTTCGATTTATACAGGAAATGAAGTTTGTCCCATCTATGGTTTGCGTGTATGTATTCCAAGCGACCGCCTTAGCAGGCGGCCTCTTTGAATGCACCCAGGTAGCTTTAGAGAATCGAAGCTACATGTACCAGCTAGTACATGTACCGTACAGTGCAACGAATGAAGAATGCATAAAGGAGCCTCTGGCAGCAGTGGAAGCAGCCTGGCGGCAACTCAGCAAGTTAGGAGTGAGGTCCCCACCAGAAAAGCAATTGTTCTAAACAGGTTTCAAAAAGTGAAGGCAGTTGGAACATCACTGCCTCCTTGCGTCGAATGACGAATGAATCGTTCCCACGTCCCCCCCATTTAGTCGATCAGTACATGTAACAGGCAACAGACATAGGTCGAAAGGGTGCAGGTGCCAGGAGGATGGTACCGCTGAAGGGCTTGAAGAGCCAGTGACGCAGTGAACCATAGCCTGTATAGAATCGAATCACTGCTCCAAAGTCCAAGTTAGTGTGAGAGCTGTGTGATGATAAAGCAGGTCGTGTCGTTATGAGGAGAAGGGAGAAGGCAGAGGTGGAACGTGGAAACCGGTCCTCTCCTAAAAATCAAGCAGCACCGTAGCAGGTGGCAGAGCTTGGGTACATACCGGTACATGTTTGTTTTTGTCCTTTGACAACCGAACAACCAGTGGCACTCAAAAGGGTCTTTTTAAAACTCCAAAAAGGTGATACCACTGACCTGGACCTTGGTGACGTGAACACCAACAATTCATGTGTGGACATAGCATTGTTGTATGTCGGAAGTTGTGGCGGTTGGTGACCTTTACTCCTTTGCTGGATGTCTTCAAAAGACTTTATTAATGAGCCAGCCAGTGCGTTGGTTGCATTCTTGTGTACTTTGAGTTGCATTCTTCAAGAAACCAACGGACAGCAGAGACTTCAAGCAGCTGCTCCGGTTTGGTTTTTGGTTGGGGCGTATTGTACATCGTACAGTAATACCGATAATAAGCCCATGGGGTGGATAGCAAGCTTTTGGCAAGATACATCAGTACAGTACTGTACATTTACTGGTACCATCTCCGTTCTTCACAGGGCATCAGAGGTCGAATAAGAGAGTTGAAAGAGCTGGAAAGCTGGAAAGGTGATCTGAGCAATCGGCGGACAGTCATTCCCTGGCTCTTTTGGCTGGTATGTGGGTCGCTATGGAAGAGTGAGTGACAGTATAGTAGGTTCTCCTGATAAGTCAACAGTTGATTGCCGCTACGGGATTTCTATCTCCGCTTTCTTTGCAACCCCATAGATTCACAAGGAGGCTTAATTGTTGGAGATGTTACTCGTCGCCGCTACATAACAACCCAAGAAACTAACAGAACGCAAGTATTAGAGTGGCACTTTGTGAACCTTGTTTCAGCACAATGCTTAGAAACGTTTTTACAGGACCTCTGTGGAAACATCATTCGTGGCAAAATACTTAGGAGACGATACTCCGAGGAATAGGAGACGATCGAAATGATTTAAGAGACGAAAGCAATCGTCTCCTATATTTAGGAGACGATTCAGTAGGAGACATTCCAATTAGGAGACGAAAGTTTCGAAATAGGAGACGATCCGAAAGATTTAGGAGACGATACCATACAGTTTACATGGTACACTTAGGAGACGATCCGAAAGATTTAGGAGACGATCCGTTGAAAATAGGAGACGTTTTAAGAGGAGACAAAAGATTTAGGAGACGATCCGTTTCGTCTCCTATTTTTAGGAGACGAAATCCATTAAATAGGAGACGATCAAAAGGATTTAGGAGACGAAAAGTAGCACGACTCGAGTTTCCACAGAGGTCCTGAGCGTGATGTTGTTTGCCTGATTGCCTTCTTTGCGTTCTGTTTGAGCCTTCTCTTCAAGCCTACACTAAGCAAGAATGATCCACTTATCTTTCCTCAAGACGTCGTATAAGCCCTTGTGATGTTTCAAAACCGGGTCTTTAATTCCTGTGTTTCGCATCGGGATTGTGCTTCGGCACCTATTAATAGTAGACTCCCGGTCTCCCGGTACATTTTTAAAATATCTACGCTGGGACTACTACTGGTAGTACGAATAGACAAGATCCAGCAAGACGTCGGCACCGAAACGGTACCTCTATCGGTGAGTTGTTCGAAGTGGACTTGTCAGCTCACGTTCAGTCTCGCGAACGATTGTGGGGCCGCCCAAGAAGCGTGCTACTTTAGGGGCATCGTCTTGACCCTTGCTGTTTTTCCGAGAGAATCTATTATTAGCAGTTGCCAGCGTCCGAATTGCTTTCTTTTTCTCCAGAGCATACAACTTTGGCCGGCAACCGGACCTCACTTTAACATCCAGAAACACAAACGCGTCAACAGCAGCGCACATTCTTGTAAAGAGCAGAGCTACCTTGCAAGAGTCGCCCACAATCCGGCAACTCTACAACTACCGACTTGACTTGTGTCATATAATTTATTCCCGGAGGCAAGCAAGCAGACAATAGACTAATAACCATGGCAACTGCAGCATCAGTATCGCCACTGCACAGCTTCTTTGCTAGTAACTTCCCACTGTTGAGGCAACAAAAAGTGGAGATTGTGAGCGACAATCCAGGAGGTTTGTCCAGAACTGAAGCCCTGAGCGAACGACGGAGGCTCTATGATGCCCACCAGCAACGGTTGGGCGACCTGTTCGTAACACCGCCAGCCTCTTCGCCTGTCATCTCTAGATGGGAAAGCGAAGTACCAGATCTCATGACCATCCCAGGATCGCCACCGCAAGCAGAAAGCCGACCAACTTGTAGTAGTGCAATGATTCCCCAGCCCATTGGCCCCAAGATCCCACGACGCCGAAGCAGTTTGGAAGAATTCGATGAAGACGGTTACTGCTGTATCAATGATGATGCGACTGCATCGACTGCAGCATCGACCACTATTCACTCTCGCGAGAGCAATGCAAGCATCAGCAGCCGAGACTCGGAGCCAAGTGATGATCGGCCATCGGACCGCGGTTTGGTGCCACCCAGGAGACGATCCTCTTGTTTTGGAGGATGGCACGGGGAAGAAGTTGAAGCCAACGAGCCTCTCTTGGCGTGCCAAGATGACAGCCAGATCCCGTCCACCAGATTGCACAGTCGACGATTCTCCCGAGAACAACGATGCAGCAGCGACAGGCATCTCATGCTAGAAAAGAAGAGTCTGCATGAAGTCAAGAGCACAAAGAAGACCGACAGGAAGGAGAAGTCATCGACGCGTTCGTCTCGGCGAGGAACCAAGCAGGCTCCGAGGAGACCACGACGTATGAAGAGTATGGAGATTCAAGATGACAGTCTGACCAGCGTCACTCTGGAGTCGTCTTGTTCCTCTGTTGGCTATGACGATGACTGCAGTTTGCGATTGGTCATGTCCGATTCGATTCACACAGTCCTGCAGCATGTCAAGCCAGAGTCCCCACCCACCTCGCCAGCCAGTGGAGGACAGATGAAGTTGTTGACCGCCTCGGAGCAGCTCCTTCTCAATGATCACTGCCTAAAAGGTGTCGTGGGAGCGCTGAGGCGCAATTCACAGCAGCAAAGTCCCGAACAAGGATCCAAACCAGTCTTGACCATCACATACTAGACCGCTAGCTAGTGAATGATGGAGTAGAACGAATAAAGCTAAGTAGTTCTATAACATTGGTTGGACCATCCAATACAAACGATTTCTACGTAGCCTATAGGCTGCCAATCTTCGGCAGAAGCTCAGTAGTAAAAAGGAGAATGCTTTTGGACAGGAAACCGATGCTATCGGCTCCGCAGCCAACATGGCCGCGTGGTACCGGTATCCCCTCAACAGCATCCCGACAGCTCAAGCCCCGCGTCCGTTTTGGGCTCGGCAAAGCGCTGCCTAGGGAGGGTAAGCTCGGTGGACCTCCGCACGACCCTACTATTCTTGAAAGCCCACCCTCGATGGCTTTCCCTAGGAGGGTAAGCTCGGTGGACCTCCGCACGACCATACTATTCTTGAAAGCCCACCCTCGGGGTTTTCCCCTGGGAGGGTAAGCTCGGTGGACCTCCGCACGATCCTACTATTCTTGAAAGCCCACCCTCGATGGCTTTCTCATTAAAAAAAGGTACGATTGCCAAAGGGAGGCATGGTACGGTTGCCAAACAACAAAGCCAAGACAACGCTTGAGTCTATTGGAGCGACTCTTGCCCTCGTGGCGGTGGGAGAGGAGGCTACTCTGAATCAATCTATAGCTAGCTAGCTATCCTGGCATTTTTTTGCTACAAGTATTGCGAAAAGAACCAAAATGAACAAGCTGGCTGTCGCTCTCCTATCAGGAACCTATCGTACTTCTTTACAGCTTGTTCAAGTGTCGTTCCAGTATCACTCCGCCTAAGTCTACGTGCATGTCTACAAGCTCGGTGAAGTGGGAGTTAGACATGTGGAGGCGCTATTGAGCTTCTATTGAGGACGATTTTGTCGGTACTGCTCGTCAGCGTTCTTCAACGTGCGTCGTGAGTGGTTGTCAGCCAGGAAGGCAGACACAGACTTACAAACCAGGCTCCAGCTACCTATACCGGTGGCCACCAAGTCTTGAGTGGTTGAGGAAGCTTAGCGAAACTCCAATCCAGTAGGTCCGGATAGCCTCGTGTGTTCGGTGTGTTCGCACAGGAACTGTTTGAAAGCGCTTCTGTGCTAGGTCTCGACTTTCCCCATCTTGCTGTAGTTGAACTTCCTTTGAATCAAGCCACAAACTAGCCAGAAACTAGTGAGTGCCCTTTTGCAAGCGAAGGACCTAAATGGTTTCATTTCACTTCGCTTCACCTCTACCTGGTCTCGGCTAGCTAGGAATCCCAAAGTTTGAGTGGACGATTGATTCTTGGCTGCCACTTTCTTGTCACTCTTGTTTGTCCAACTGCGAGAGAGGCCAGCGATTGGTAGAACGGCCGTGACAAGTGACAAGGCATGTACCGGTACTGAGCATTCAGTGAGAATACGAACTTGTCAACAGTCTTCTGGCTCGAGATGCATTCCAACATCGACACATGACTGCGTCCAACTGCCTTCTGAATGGTTTCCAGGTTGCTTGGTCTACCCACACAGCTGCCGGGTGGAAGAAACAGTCTTGAGGGAAGTCTCCATGCCCACTTGAAACAACGTACCTGCTGGAGTCTTCTGCGCTTCGAGTGTCTAAGAGTCCAGTCCGAATGGGTCGAGCCTCATCAAGGTCGCTTGAAGATGAGCATCTTGCATGCTGTCTTTTGGTGGTGTGGGAGTGAACACGACTGTCACTCCCACGCCTCAACCATTCCCAGTTCGAATTCCCGTTCGAACGAAAATTCGATCATTATAATTGGATCGATCGTACACGAAACCACTTGAAAAACTCAGTTCCTCACTCTACCGTATCTCACAGCACACCGAAGACCAAGGTTGCTAGCTAGCTTGTACGTGTGACGACAACGTCGCTATCAGCTTTGTCCGCTAAGAGTTGTCAAGAGTGATTGGCATTTTCATTTTACCAATGCTGTGCAGTAGCGTATTCAGAAACAACAAAGTTAAGGGTTTTCTCAGCTGGCTCTGCGGCTCCCGATATCCAAATAATAGACAATATGCAACTAACTAACTTTCTTTTCTCTATGAATCTGAATGTCTTGGCACTGACATCTTGGATTGCATGGTAGCAAGTTGCTTCACTGTCATCATGCAGCTGTTACCCACACTTTTTTGGCAGGCTCAATCACATCGACCCAACCGTACCACCCTTCTGGTAGCATCACGGTATCTCCTGCAACACAACGCCGACAGTTTCCGTCAGAAGCATCTGTCACAAAGAGTACTCCCTCTAACATGTGGAACCAGGATCGTGCTCCATGGTGGACTTGAAAGGACCCTTTTTCGCAACTCCACACTCCCACTTTGGTGGGCCCAATATTGTAAAGTGTATTGGTAGCTGATTTCGCCGGCACTGTATCTCCATACAAGGGATCGTTTCCACTGGTATCCACCATATATTGGGACGCAAAGGTATTATAATGGTCGACTCGTACTCGAATGGGGGTCGATTGTTCCTCTACGCGTGGATGATCATTAACAGCCCAAACTTTGTGGATGGGTTCGTTGACATCCCAGCGACCAGTATGCCCTTTGGGGATGACAACCACATCACCCGGTCCAAAATAATGTTTGACACCATCTGCATCTCCCAAGCATCCATATCCTGACAATACATAAAACACTTCTGTGACTGCCTTGCCTTTCGGAGAGGCCCATCCACCTTCGGAGCAGTACCAACTTCCGGCGCGGAATTCTCCGTCATCTGCTAATTTGCGAGACCAATCCTGTGGAGCGCCCCAATCAAAGGTGGCCCGAGGTCCCTTGGAGGATAACTTGTCTAGACCAAAATATTCCATGGGGACATGGCAGAATCCCAACCTCTCCGTAGCAGCTGCTGGTGGAGCGCCATTGACGGGAGATGCTCCGCCGACTGTCGCCAAAGGGCCACTGACGGCAGGAGTGGGCTCGGTGACTTGGGTCTGTGTCTGGAGGGATTCCAAATAAGACAATGCCAGCGAACTTGGTGGACGGGGAGGGATTGTTGATCCCACAAACGCACACGTCTGGGATCCCCAGAGCGACAACAGGACAAGAGGCTTGAACAGGTTATTCATCGTGTACATATACATACTAGTATCAGGCAGGGTCTATGATTCCGAAGAGGGCCACCGCTCTACTAGTAGACTAGCTTGGTGCGGAGCTGTATTCGCATGCGATTGTTGTTTTCAAAAAACAAGAATGGTGCCAGGGATGATGGGCCAAGTCGGTGAATGACGTCAGTTGTTGAAAGATAGTTTAGCGTCAGTGCGCTTACAAAAGATCCACCATTCGTCATTGGAGGCAGGAGTGGAGGCATGGAGGCATGGTTTGCAGCCAGTAAGTACCATACTGCTAGCTAGTATGGTGAAGGGCTTACCAGCAGGCCTTCCACAAGCAGTCCACTGCCAATCTACAACTAGCATAAGCTCATGGGGAAAAGCCAGAGCAACTGTCTGTACCTGTGAATGCTTGGCTCTTGAGCAACGAGCGCTTTCCCATCTCTTTCTGTCGTGCGGTATTCCTGAGAATGTAGCTATGGGCCCCAAACGCACGAGCCAAAAGGTTGATGCTCTGAACAGCTGGTTATCTTGAACATCTCTCCTTCCGTGGCACGGAAGGACAGAGACAGCCATCTCAATAATATTATATGAATCTCTCCAAGATAGATGTACTCCGAACTCCTATCACGGATGCGGGACAGGACAACTATCGCCATGACTCTAAGCAGAGCAATGTGGAAGCACACTTGCTCCTGCCTGGACTGGTACGTCACCGTAGATAGAGTTAGGGTTTTCAAGGGAACTGATCAGTCGGTAGGAGCCAATCCAAGCCACATTGCTAGCAGCCACCAATCGAAGAGGACAATGGCGTCCTTTTCTTTTTTGAACGGCTACGGCTACCGCTCATCGCCTGTTGTTCCCACTACTGCTACTACTAGTACGGCTACGGCTACCGGCCGTTGGTCCTGTAGCGGCAGCCTTGTTATTGGTTGATCGATCGATTGAACGATCGATTTTTCGTGTGCTTTTTCCACACGAGGCTTTCGTGTGCTTTTTCCACACGAAAGCACTCTCTGGCCATGATGCGTTCACCACCTGGTGTTTCTGCTAGCCCCACCGCCATGATGCGTTCACCACCTGGTGTTTCTGCTAGCCCCACTGCTATGATGCGTTCACCACCTGGTGCTCGCTAGCCCCAACGGCGAGTCACCGACTGGTGCTCCCACCCCACCTCCACGAGCGACACCACCTGGTGCTTCGACTCGTTCGCTCCGCCGGAGTTCACCAACTGGTGCTCCGCCGTTGTTGTTGCCATACGTCCGACTCTAGGGCCATGGTCGATTTTTTCGCGTTCGCGATTTTTCAACAACAACAACAACAGAATTGGCCCTTAAGTCTTCGACTGATCGGCCTAAGTCTTCCCCGGAATACCGCCTAAGTCTCGCGCTCTTGGCAAGATTGGTGTCCCTTATGTCTTCGGACTGGTGACTGGGTCGCTATCCCCGCTTTGAAATCTGGAATCCGACTGACGTCATCGGCGACCGGATTTGGTGACGTGTTTTCATCCGTGCTTTCGAAATATTTTAAGTCGATGCATGAAAAGTCCTTCGCGCGAAGACGATGCTTGAAAAGAACATAGGGGCCTCTAAGTCTCTGACTCTGCCCTCTAAGTCTCTGCCCCCGCCCCTTAAATCTTCCAACCACCGATGACTTGGTGCGCCGCGAGACTTTTGTCTGGTCACCGCCACTGACTGTTCAGTGCTACCTCACACACTACCACTGACTGTTCAGTGCTACACCACACACTACCAAGCCACACCACACCCTTGCATTGATATCCTGACAGCATGGTACCTGACCAGGCACCTGTGTCAGAGATTGAGGTTGACTCATTGCATTGGATCCCCAGTTCAAAAGCTACCTGGCTGGTAGCCCTTTGGATTCTTGGATTGGGTTCAAGCCCTGTGCAATCCTACAGCAACAGTACCAGTCTGATCTACTGTGGTGGTGGCCCTGGTTCCTCCCATTCCAGGCTATGCAGTGCAGCACTATGAGGTCATAATCCCAATCCTGAAAGCTTCCAACCAAGCCTTCCCTGATTTGGACCACTGCATCCTGCCTCTTGTTGCCTTCCAGTTGCCTGCCTCCCAGTTGTTGCTTCCCTTCCAGTTGCTGTCCTGTTGTTGTGAGTCCTTGCTTTGTCCAGCTCCAGCCCCAGTTCTGTTTGCCTGGTGCTTTTGCTGTTGGTCCTGCCTTTATCCAGTTCCTGACTGTTGTTGCCGCTCCCAAAAGCATTGTTGCCGACAGTTCATTGAGTCATTGAATTGTCCCACCAACGACACTTCAACACTCCTTCCAGCACCATCCCCAGCCATGTCTGCTGACCTTCTAGTTCGTGGCAAGGCCCACGAGATCAAGTCCGTCTCCAAGGCTATCTTGGAGTTGACTGATGAAGCCACCCGCCAGTTTGTTACCACCAAGCTCC
>CAICTM010001175.1:0-34981 GCA_903772945.1 Seminavis robusta | reverse complement strand
GTCCACACGCGATCTGATGGGATGACGTAAAAGCTAGTCTGACAAGCAAAGCAACTGTCCTTCTCTTCTGTCTTTTCCTGTAGACCCGCCTTCCACAGTAAACACAGAGAAAGATATACAGAGACCCGTTTAGATACTAAACACTCATGCACGATCGCATCAATCGTTAACCATCATAAAATCAGCCTGACAGCGTTCCGATAAACCACGACGCATGACCTCCATTTCATCTCCCGCGAGACACACCATCTCTAACACCTCCCGCCTCCCTGAACTGAGACCATGAAAAACTTGCCTTCCGGGTGTGCTGATGATGGACTGATAGTCATCCAAATCCCACCAAAGGTCTCCATTCCCCTGCGCAGCCGGAACAGGAGAGGAAGCGCTAATCAGCTCAGCACCAGCCACCATAGTACTCGGCACTTTCCAACAATCGTGGTCCCTTCTTTAACCTCTTCTCCCTTGCGGCACGGGCGAGCGCAACTCAAGTGCATCAGCCATGTCCACCCATATTAAGGCACCCCATCATGGCTCCAACGCCGTACACACGCGGTCTAGAACACCATTGGTATTGTCTAGCTACTTTGTCACTAGGGGTGTAGTGCTCCTCCGGGTATATTGTAGGGTCTTCCATGGTGGATCTTTAAGAAGCGGCAACACCAAAGCCGTTCGTGGTCCGCCTCGCGGATGCTATGCAGTTGGATCAAAACCTCCCAATCTAATGCACATCAATCGTCGCTCAACCAATTAATCCCCCGCGCCAATGGCCCACTCAACCAATGAATTAACTCTATCAATCCTGGCGCCATTGAAGTCGAATGTCCAACATGTATTCTTTTGGGTAAGCTTGGCTGCAACTTTGGTTACCTTGTGGCCACTTTCGTTGCTTCCGGTGTCATGTTCTTGGGGACACCATACAAAAGAATATCCCTTGCCATGTGGATTATTGCGTGGAACTTGAATAATTTCAACCCCATACCCTCTCGCGTCCAAGATCTTGCGAAACAGAGGGAACAAATAACCGATCTGCGCCCAACGCCCTTAACATCGCAAACCCTCATCTTAGGTTCGCAAAGGAAAGCTTCCCATTCTCAGAACACCCACCACAACAACCAGTCTGACATATGCTTCCCCTGAAAGCTTTCTGCTCAACATTTCACGCCTTGGTGATCTCAAACAGCAGACAAATCAGTAACAAAAACGCCTCGTACACCATTGGCCATGAGCCTCTCTTCGCTGATTCCTGTAATTTGCAAGGGAGAAGGCCTCGTTTCAAGTGTGACGAAAAAGGGCACCATATTCCTGTGCTAAAGCATCAATATCTTTAGCCAACTGTGAAGTTGGTCCGATTTGGGCATAGAAACACTCTCTCACATTCAAGAAGATACCCAGATGAATGGCATGGAGCATCTCGGAGTGGCATGCACCATGGATTCTTGTATCATATTTCGGATCTAATCGGACCTTGTACCAGTCTTTGTCAATGTACTGCTGCAAGATGGCTTTCAAACCTTCCAAGTCTTTTGTGTCGATGAGTTCCATGATCATTGAGATGGTCTTGGCTCCATGTTTCGCATTTGGGTCGTCAGTTTCTTCAATGGGACAGACACAATATCGACACAGTTGCTTCACATTGTTCCCCCGTCTCCTGTACTTTCCACAATGCAGTTCTGCCTCTTCGGTGTCAGCCCTCACCAATGCAGTCCAGAACACCAGCGTCCTGTTTCGGTAGAGCTTTCCCCTGTAATGGAGATCCCATACCATCCCATTCCTCTCCAAGGGGATGTAGTTGCTCAAAATGGTTTCAATTTGGGCTTGGAAGTCTTTCGCTTTTGTAACTTTATTTGATGTTTCTCCTTCCCTACCCACAAACATACCTACCAAATCCTCAAGTTCTTGGTCATGACTAGAATCCGCAAACATCTTTTTTCCTCTGGATTTACCTTCTGAATAGTTAACCACAAAGACAACAATCGCCCAGGCTTGATCCTCCTTCCGATAGTCAAGGGTAAAACAGGATAATGACATCATCAAAGCGGTGAAGTGTCAAACGCCCGTAGACGTGCCCATCAAAGTAGAACTGGACCTCAATGCCTATCTCATTCTTTGGGTCATCCACTTATTCATTATAGGCGTTTCTTTATGCCTCGCCCGTGTTCATCTCACCCACATAGGTCGCTTTTTCAGGTGGTGGAGCCTTCGGATCATCATTGAAAAACCAGAAATCCTCATCTGTGAGGCGTGTATCGGTAAGCAATTGCTCCATACAATTCCGAGCACTGAATCAAATGACTTTGATCCGGCCATTGCAATGAGGAAAGACTATCTCCTTTTCAAAACGTAACTTGTCGCTCATGTAGTACCTTTCCTTAAGAATTCGGAGCAGTTTTTCCTGCTGAGGTAGTCTGGTTTCTTTCCCAGCTTTTCATTGTCCATTAGCGACCAAGTTTCCTCCAAATGCCAATCAAGTACATCATCATAGGTATCCAGAGGTGTCCTTTTCTTACGGAGGATATCCATTATTTTGACACCTCGCTTTCTCGCAACGGTTTAGCTCGGGTATATTTCTTGCCTTGACACAGTAGTCTGAATGCGTTTATGTTGTTCTTTCGTCTGGGGGGCCGTATCATCCAAGTCTTCTTTGTTGTCACCTTGCAACTGTAGCAACTGACCCTTCCAAATGGGCTCACTGTCCTCACTGTTAGGCTCACTATCCGGATTCGCGTTGAAACAGATCAATGTTGGTTAGGGAAATACCAGCCTCATCTAGCTCACCCATTTCTTTCCCCATCGGCGCCCTTTTTTTTGCCGATTCGAGGTTTTGCTGCAGTTTTCCGATGGTCTGTGTCTTCTTTTGGAACCACCACTACCTTGGGGTGAGGCCCTGCATGGGCATCCTCTTCCTGCAATCCTTGTTGGATGGCTGCCCTGGATCTTGTCCTCTTGCTGCTTTCTTGGTGCTTTTGCGGCGACCGGTGTCAGTGAGACCAGCTGATCAGCTCTGGCCTTTGATCTTGTCTGTCTAGCACTATAGGATTGAAAGCAAGTCCAAACCAAGGGCTTTTGCATCAGTTGGTGGCAGAGCTTGTTCTGTTGCATGTGAGATTGCTGATATCCCACAGATTTGAATTTTTTATTCAGTAAGGGCACTCAAACTCCTTCTTTGATGATGCCATGGCTGCAAGCTAGCTAGCCAACACTGCTGCTACTAGTACTAGCTAGGCGCACTGGCTGGTGATTTGGATTCTGTGTGCTGGGGAACCGCCCGCTTACCAATCGGGATATAGTTTATGGTACCAAAGAGAGGGTTTGCCTTCCCGAAAAGACGGTCCAAAAAGTGGATCCCAAATCGTGAAGCAGGCAGTCTTGCCGGGCGGGCCTTCGTTGCATGCCCATGTGGAACACACAATCCCGATTCCAATCACTGCACGCATTCTTGGAAGAAATTACGTCACGGATCGGGATCGTGCTGGTTGGCGTTTGGTACCTGCACGCATGTCGATTCTAGCACTACCTAAAAATGCGCTTCTTAGATGAATTGAAGGGTGACTGTAACTGGTACATACCAATATGTTTCGCCAATAACAACAGTGCCAGATCAAGGTTGTCCCTTTCATTGGTGTTAGTTCCACGAGCCACATAGATAGTGTCTGTTTCCGGATTCCTTCGAAAAATGTCCACCAGGTCGGAAGGAGGATCGCTGAGGCAACCACCATCAACGTGCACCATCTGCTTCCGGACAATCTCTGTCATCTTCCATTGCTTCATAAACAACTTGGGCCTGGGGGAAGTGTCACCGTCCACTCTATTGGATAACACGCAATATGTCGCAGCATCTTTCATCTGAACGTACGTAATCACAGCTTCAATGTTGCTTCGAAGAGTGACTGGATCTGGGATAATTGACTTGGCTTCTTTCAGAACCTCCTTGACTGTTGGTTCTCGCTTCAACTTCACTTCAAGCTTGTCTTTTGCGCGATCAAACTCATCTGGAGTAATGACAAATAAGGCACGGGACATGAGGCCACGAAATATTCCTGCTTGGATGGAGGAGGAATCAACCATAAGATCGTTCCATCGCTTCAACCAGTGAAAAGGATCCAACAGGATGAGGGTGGAATCGCCGAAGGTCTTCTTCAGAATTCGTCTGACTGAGCAGCAGTTATCGACATAAGCAACCTTGACGGTGTTCTCCATCGGGCACATCGCAGGTCGGTTCTGTTGTTGATGCCAATTGCTGTTCAGTCTGTTTCGAAGACGGATGAGGTCCTGCTCTATCTCGCTGAAGGATTCAGAGTGCTTCAATGCTTTCCAAAAAACTGTTAGACCATCCTCATTCTGAATTGTAATGATGCATTTGAATGGTTGGAAGCTGCACCCTTGTTTGGTCCAAACTCTGATCTTTTGGGCAAGCTTGTAGTTGAAATCGATCTTCAACAGTCGTGCAGTCAAGCCTCGCATTTTCTCTTCCTGAAAAGCTTTCCGGTGCTTGAAGACGCTGGTCACTAGGTTGTCTATTCGATACTTGGAGAGGACGCGACCATTATATCCCATCTTGTCACCGAATTCTGGAAATGGAACAAGATTGCTCTCCCGTTCCGCCGCTGCAGATTCTTCTTCCAACCCATCTTCCTGCGCCACCTGGTCTGGATAATCCACTCGATACTGCCGCAACTCTTCCACACTGTTGTTGTACAATGCCAGTGCCGCGTCCACCTCCAAATTCCTTTTGTTGGCTTGTTGCTTCAAATTGTCGTAATGAGTTTTGACAATCCTCTGCCATTTCTTGAGGGGTGGAATGGTGGTCCGGTACTGCTTTGGATCAGCTGCGAGAAGCTCAAAGCAGGAGGTTATTCCATTATCCAACAATTTGCGTATTTTGGTGGATCCAAGACTGCGCAAAAAGTTCTTCTGGCCGTGGTGATTGTGATTATCCTTGGATGGGAGCATGGACTTTAATTCCCAGTCTGTTGCTCCTTTGGATTTGGCTGATTCATACATTGCCCTAGTGGATCGCACTTTGGAAGCAGCCTTCTTTGTCGCGTTCAACAATGCTTGATAAGGAGTTAATGGAGCGGCAGCAGGGAGCATTTGTTGGATTGTCTTTTGCTTTTTCCTTGGGCGAATTTTGTCAAGGCCGATTGCAGTGAGGTACAGCTGATGGTCCTCGTAATAGGCAACCCTGGCTAGCCGGATCAACTTCTTGGCAATGGTGGCTGTTGCTTCCTTGTAAGAACTCTCCACGATGAGTGTGTGTAACTCAAAATCGACAGCATATCCATGGCCAAGGAAAAATGTAAAGAATCCGTAGTACAGCGAGGAATCCAGCTGCATTGACTCCTTGTTATACCCAGAGAAACGTCTTCCGCACCTAGTACATAGATAGAGCATCGTGTCGAGGTATCTAATTCGCGAAACACCATATAGAACCTTGGGACAATTCAGCCATCGCGACTTCTTTAAATCCACGGCATCCCTCCTCTTGCAGTGCGGACAACGAGGAACATGGTTGGGCACAAGTAGATGAGGAAGCCACGCCGCAATTGGTTTGATACAAAAGCTTTCAGCTGTGGATTTGATTCCTCGCTGGTCGAGGAGCATGCTGTCAAATCGTCCCTTGGTTGGGATAATGCGAGACCAGTCTCTTGGTGGTTTGAAAAACCTTACTCCCTCTGAGTTAATAGCATCTCTAGTCCTCTTCAGAAACCTCCATTGTTGATCTGATAGCTGCTTCGGCCTCCTTCCTTGGCTCATTGCCGCGATGTTTGTAGTAGTAGTGCTCCACGATTTCGAAAAGTGTCATTGGATGGACTTTTGGGTGCAGATCGTGGGTAGGGTTAGGGGAGAATATTTCGACTGTTCAATCGAAATTTCGAATGCTAAGTGAGAATATTTGACAGGGGCGAGATGAGTATATTGATAGAAAGTAGACTTTAACTTTAGAAGCGGACATGTAAGATATAGAGAAGAAACGATTGTAATCTACACGTGGAACGATTCCAGATACTGAGGAAGTGTGGTGGCCACTCAAAGGTCGCTCACCCTCTCCCCCCCTTTCTTTTTTCCTCCTGCCCAGAACCAACTTGCACGAAGACCGGCCGCGACCATGATGACAACCACACAAACAACCACCCGTTCCCTCAGCGGTCCCTTCATCTTGAAAAGACTACACGAGTACTAAGTTGGAAGACAGCAACGCCTGTATTATAGTTGATATGGCCACTCGCAACAGTATCATAGCCGCAGTGCAGCGGTCGATGGTCCGAAGAAAGCCTTCCCCACAACTACGAGAAGCCGCCAAGAAGACCAAATGGGATATTGTCAAGGGCGACAAGGTCCAAGTGATTGGCAAACATCCTGAACGTGGCAAGCAGGGCGTTGTCAAGGTGGTGCTGAGATACAAGGATCGTGTTATTGTGGAAGGTGTCAACTTGGGACCCAAACACGTCAAGGGAAATCCAGCTGTGGGCCTTAAGAGCCGCGTGGAGCAAGTGGAACGATCGATACACTATTCCAAGGTCAATCTGGTGGATCCAGCCTCTGGAAAACCAACTCGAGTGTACAAAAAGTTCTTGGAGGATGGTACCAAAGTACGAGTCGCCAAGAAAAGTGGAGCCATCATACCGAAACCGGATCCGCCAGCGAAAATTCCACCTCCAGCCTTTGTCAGTGACAAGGACACCGTAGATGAAGATGTGTGGGAGATTACCTACGACAAATACAACATGTAGCTTCGGAATTTGTATGAATATGTTAGTGTCAAATTCTAATGAAACAATGGATTGAATCAGATGTTCTAATTTTGGATCTAGCTACATGTAGTGGTATCCTTTCAGCACACAAGAAGATCAGTTTGATTTAATCGAGCTAGAGGGTATTGGTACCATCGGCATCTTGGACAAACTTAGCCCAGCTAGTTGGACTCTCCACGGAAATAAAGAAGGGTGGCATACCTGCTTCGACAATGATTATCACCATGAGGACTTGCGGCCTTTGACACTGTTCGTGCCAGAAAAGGACAAAAGCAGAACTATGATACAGACCCTTGTTGGACACAAGCGGTTTTACATGCACTGCCATTATTATTTTGTGTGCATTAGCAATATGATCCAAAGTTGACACTATCCGACAAAACCCATTCTCCTTGAACCATTTTCTTCTCCCCCTGTTTGCCACTATCTTTGTCCTCGTCGTCATCATCATCATCATCATCCATGAGGTCTGCTAGCAAGTCCTCCCCCAAATCCTTTTCCTTTGCTTCTTCCTCTTTCACACTACGTATCTGCACTGCCTGGACACCCACAAAATAACCCGCTTGGGTCCAATCTCTCATTTGTTCCGAAGTATAAGGACCGTGTATTTGTCCATCTTGACTTCCCTTGTATTCCCACGATACTTTTGGTTTTGTCTTGTCTGCTGATTGTTGATTTTGTAGATCAGTGTCATCTTTGTCCTCTTCATTGCTATTGCTATTGTTGGAGGGCATTAGTTTGAGCAAATCATTGCGTGTTTTTTGGTAAATGTCAACGTCTCCCATCCCCAGCAGTGCATTGGCTGCTTCCGTGAGATCATTCAAGGACGTTTGTGCAAATTGAAAGGCTTCCGAAGCCTGTGGATTTTCTTCTGTATTGCTGTTGGTGCTGGCGTTGTCAGCCTCGTGCTTTTTGGCCTTGTTTCTCTTGAGTGGTTTTCGTTTGAGCAGACTCCCGTAGCGAATGACTGCCTGCATGATGGTTTCCGTGTCACTGACTAGATTTAAAATCTTGGCATACCACTCTTCCTTGGTGAGACTTTCCGATTGGATCATGCTGTCCGATTCTGCATCATCTGAACTAGCATCCTCTAGTGTGGAAGATTTGGTGGAGGGTTTGTCTTTGAGGCTTTCCAACCAAGCATCTGGTTCTTCATCCGCATCCCGCTTTCGAAAAATATAAGTATCCCCATCAAAGAATCCTGTACCATCGGATTGCTCTTGTTTCATGTGAAACGGTTCAATTTGAATTCCCTCGGAAGCGAGACTGGTCCGTTCGTCAATGCTAGTGGATTCCATTCCACCACCTTCATCATCGTCATCATCCTCTTCCGTGCCGTGCTCTCGGTTGTTCCGTCGCGCTCTCTTGGCCTTTTCACGCTCTCGAATCGAAGGCAAGCCGTCGTCCTCTTCGTCATCTTCGTTCCAGTCGTCCACATCGTCCATTTCGTCCTCATTCATTTGGTCGGTTCGCTTCTTTTTCAACACCCTCTTGTGGCTGACAATGTCTTCGTCATCGTCACTGTCATCGCGACTTCGTTTCGGCGCTTCTGGCTTGGACTCGGCGGAGAATCGTACCGACTTGGAGGAGGAGGAGGACTTTTTGCTTGTAGATGACATCTTCTTGAAGGGATGGAAGCTTTGGATCTCCAAGCAAAGGGAGTTGATTGTGCGTTGGTTGTGTGTTGGTGTGATGTTGTGTTGTGCTGTTGTGAAGCGTGCTAGATTGATCCTATGATCAATGATATGAGAAGGCTGTCAATCCCTTGGGTTAAGGCTAAACGGAGTCAGTCACGAGCGGGTTTGAAAGGAAGTGACGTGCACGATTATCGAACACCCCCACCACAAGTTCAATCGATCTTCGCCATTCCGATGGACCACGCAAGAATAAGTCGACGACGATACACTTCCCAAAATCCAATGCACTCACATACCGTATTTGCTATGGTTGCTGTGCTCAAGAGGTACCACCAGTAACTTATTGGACTGCTCCGTTGCCGAGTCACAAGCACTCTCGAAAACACTAACCAAGCCACTCCAGCTGATATCTTGTTGGCCTTTGTTTGCTTCGGGTATCAAGTTGCACCTCCATAATCTTATCTGATCTTTGGAATAGAATCTTCTCTCTCGGGTATTCTAAAAATGAGCCAAAGGTTAATACCAACACGACGTGCCCTACTGGCGAGGCTATACAAGGATTCAAGGGTTTCTTCGAGAACAAGCGCACAAATTCCGACAGAAAGACGGTTCAAGGGATCCGTTCCCTTTGTGGACTTTGCCTTTTCCACAGAATCCGTCAAAAATGCCGTCAAATCGTCCTTTCTGGATCAGGCTTCTCAAAAGGATAGTAGACTCTGGCAAGCGGAGAATGAAATACAGCAACAGAATCACAGCCATGTCAATGGACACGGTGCTGGGGTAAATGACCCTGTTTCAACACAACAAGATGCACTAGACGAGTGGGGACTGGATTTGACAACAACCTATTGGCCCGAGTTGCCACCAAGCCTGGTACATGCAACAGCCGATCCATTTGCTTTGGCCAAAGCAGAGCTAGATGATCTCTCACGGTCCATCCGAGATGATTTGCTCGGGACAGATCACCCCGTCTTGAACAAGGCTGCCTCATACTTCTTTGAAAGTGCCGCTGGAGGAAAGAAAGTCAGGCCAATGATGGTCTTGCTACTCTCGAGAGCACTGGCTGATTCAGCTACTAGTAATAGCAGCTCAACAACAACCACAACATCCTCTGTCAAGAGCGTAAACGGGAGCAAGGAAGTCAATGGTCATCATCATCATCATGGACAAGAATTAGAACAACTATTCTCCTCGCCCTTGGACTGGCAACGATCCGACCTGCCACAAGCGCAACGACGACTTGCCGAGATTTCCGAACTCATACATACGGCCTCTCTGTTCCATGACGATGTGATTGATGGCTCGGATACACGTCGAGGACTACCAACCGTACACAAAGTATTTGGAAACAAGGTAGCCATTCTGGCAGGAGACTACCTTTTGGCAAGAGCATCCATATGTCTGGCGCGCCTGCGACACACCGAAGTCATTGAGACCATGTCCACCATTATTGAACATTTAGTACGGGGAGAAATCATGCAACTAAGAGGTACTTCCGCCACCGAGAGGAATAAGGAACGACTGGTGTACTATCTGCGCAAAAACTACTACAAGACGGGAAGTCTCATGGCAAACTCGTGCAAGAGCACAGCTCTTTTGGGAGGTTACTCACCCGAGCAAGTATGGGCTTCTTATCGGTTTGGAAAACACTTTGGAATGGCCTTTCAATTGGTAGACGATATATTGGATTTTGAAGGTAACGTTTCGGATCTGGGAAAGCCAGCTTTGGCGGACCTTAGCTCTGGTTTGGCAACGGCACCAGTGCTGTTTGCATCCGAGCAGTTCCCAGACTTGGAGCCCCTGATCGAGCGAAAGTTTCGCAATGAGGGGGATGTAGAGCTGGCCCTGGATCTTGTACATCAGAGCAATGGCATTGAACGGACCAAGGAGCTTGCCCGAGTTCATTCGGAGCTAGCTGTGGAAGCACTTTTGGAGTTGGGTGATGGCGTACACAGGGATGCCTTGATCAATCTTACTCATAAGGTTGTATCCAGAACCAAGTAATGCCGTAGTCAACTTGGCCTTCCACAAAAAGTGTTTATAATGATCGCAGGCCCCTTGAGAACATGGCAAGCAACAATATCCCAGCAGAGCAGCACAGCACCCTAAGAGAATAGAATGCAACTCCTCTTGTATGTACAGTTTTTAAATTCTCTTTCAACTGTCCTTTCCGTTCTGCAATCGGCTTAGCGCCTTATCTGGAGTTGGCCTACAAGCGTCCTCACCAAATACTATAAAAGTTTGGACGACCTGGTCAAGCTTGAAGCGGCTTTTACCTTGCTCTGGCCAGAAAGAATGTCTTTTGATGATCAACCAGACGCTACGCCACCGGTAGAAAGTACGGTAGAGGTCGAGACTTTGCTAAGTACCAGTACCACCAGCCCAAATCACGACATCATGCAGTCCGTTGTGCGGCAGGCAGGAGCGTTGGAACTTTGTTGGCCATGGTGCAGCTACTAGCTAGCAGTACCGATATCTATTATTGCTTGGCCTTGCAAGATGTCACAGCAGGAAGTAACCATTCCGAGTGGGAATTGAAGTCCCGGGCTTGGGCTGAATGAACTGGAGCAAACTTTGAGAGCCGCAATCGCTCGTTGAAACCAAGAATGCGGAGTCGTGGCTCTAACCGGGAATGGCCGGGCACCCCAACGGCCACGACGTTCTCGCCTCTCCTCGCTGCTCGATCCTTCCTTCCACAATTCGAACATCGACGCAACGATTGAAAGCAGCTGGGCAAGACAAAGAACCAGCAACCAACAGACAGACAACAACTAGCTACATTTATACACGACAACAATAACAGCAATACCAAGATGGACAACCAGTTGATTCCCCAGGCCATTGAAATAGTGACAAAGGCGATCCAAGCCGACAACGACAAAGAATATGAAAAGGCATTGTCCCTGTACCGAGATGCCCTCGCGAGGTTCACTCTGGGCCTCAAGTACGAAAAGAATGAAGCCAAGAAGAAACTCGTGCTCGAGCGAGTGGAGGGTTATATGCAACGAGCCGAAGAGCTCAGCGACTACTTGAAGAAGCAGTCGGAATTAGACAACAAGGGCGGCGGTGGAGCCGCAACGAAAGCCAAGGATGGCACGGAAGAGGACGAAGACGCAGAGAAAAAGAAATTGCGTGGGGCTTTGAGTGGCGCCATTGTGTCAGAAAAACCCAACGTCAAGTGGACCGATGTGGCTGGGTTGGAAAATGCCAAGGAAAGTCTCAAAGAAACAGTCATTTTGCCAACCAGATTTCCACAGCTTTTCACCGGAAAGCGAAAACCTTTCAAGGGAATCTTGCTCTATGGACCACCGGGGACTGGAAAATCCTATTTGGCCAAGGCGGTCGCAACAGAGGCTGATTCTACCTTCTTTTCAGTCAGTAGTGCTGATCTCATCTCCAAATGGCAAGGAGAATCGGAACGTTTGGTCCGGAATCTTTTTGAAATGGCCAGAGAGTCCCCGGGTGGTCGGGCCATTATTTTCATTGGTACGTCCAGACAAACACAGATGTCTGCTTTTCTTGTTTTTGCGATTTTAGTGCTCACTATTTTCTTTTGCGATTTTCTATCTACAGACGAGGTCGATTCCTTGTGTGGAAGCAGAAGCGAAGGAGAGAGTGATTCGGCCAGGCGTGTCAAGACAGAATTTTTGGTGCAAATGGATGGAGTGGGAAAACAAGAGGGACAAGTCCTCGTCCTTGGAGCTACTAACGTTCCTTGGGAATTGGATGCTGCAATCCGCCGACGTTTTGAAAAGCGTGTTTACATTCCTCTGCCGGAACCAGAGGCAAGAGCCTTCATGTGCAAACTGCATCTGGGAGACACACCAAACTCCCTCACTGAACATGACTTTGACAATCTGGGAGAAATCACGTTGGGAGCCAGTGGATCCGATATCAAAGTGTTGGTCAAGGAGGCCTTGATGGAGCCGCTCCGACGATGCCAGCAAGCCAAACAGTTCATTGTCGACAAGGATGGTTTCTATTTGCCTTGCGAAAATTACCCGAGTTGTTCTAGTTGCCCGCCCAAACTGAGTTCCGACCCAGCGGACAAAGACTACACATGCACGCGATGCGGCGCCAAGAGAATGCAACTTTGGGATGTCCCACCTGACAAACTTAAGGTTCCCGTCGTGGAGTACCGCGACTTTGCAAAGGTCATGCGACACTCGTGCAGCACAGTCTCAGAAGACGAACTCAAGCGCTTTGTAGAATGGACCAAAAGTTTTGGTCAAGATGGCGCGTAACATGAGTCAGTCAGTTTGGCGCCCATGCACAGGGACCAATGTCCCACGAACACAGCAACACAAGCGCACCACGAGGGCAGCCAACAAATCAAGCATCTTTTTTCAGTGTAAACAAGTACAAAGATAGATATATCGAAAACATCTAGTCTGCATAGTTGGTTACTGATTACGTAGTTGTTGCGTTACTGCCGTGGAAGCCTGTTTTCCTGACCATTGTGGCCTTGGCTGCCTACGGTACCGGTACACTCATGGCGTGTTCACTAAAGATATACGTACCACTAGCTAGTACCGGACCAAGGCTGCCGCCACTCGATGCTGGTCGTCTCTTTTTCTGTCCATTGTGGCCCTGGACTGTTCCTGAACTCCCGGTGCCATGGCTTACTTAACTAAAGAGATCGATCATACGGTAGCCACGAGTACACTGTTCGTCTTGACCCATCATATCTTTAGTGATGGCTACCACCACTCAATGCAGAGATCTTCTGGTACTCCATCATTGGTTGGCCCGATCATTGTAACCCCGAACTGCCCGCCAGGGCTGCCCATGAACTCCTGCAACTTGGGTGCTCTTGAATAGCCATGACGTTCATACCAGTTGACAAGAGTTCCAGAATCACTCTTGTCATCTGCCACCAACAATGTATAGTTACATCCAATGGTGTGATGTATCAATGAGATGACCTCCAGAGCCAGCACTCCAATGGATCTTCCTCTATACTCGGGTTCACAAAACATGTAGATTATTGCGGCAATTCCAAGGTCTTGGGAAACCGCTGAGGGGCCATATATATCTGATATTGTTTCCTCAATGAGAGGGGCGGAAGGTCCACTGTTGCAGGTGATACCAAATCTGCCTATTCGCTTGTCATCCTTCCATGCTTCCAGGAGTAGTTGGCCCCATGTGAGCGGGAAATAGATTAGTGGAATCTCCTTTTGCTTTTCTTTGTAGCCCATGCGCATCAAATTGGCCTCCACCTGCCATTTCTTGGACTCTACAAATGGAGTTCCTTCTTTTGGTTTTATTTTCCATTTGATGTCGGCATGGCCGAGTGCCGATGGGGCTGCGTCTGGTTCCGACGAGAAATAATGCCTGGTGGCAGGTTGGGGTATCTGTATCCTCCGTGGCGCTGACACAAAGGCAACCCCTTCGTGAAGAATTGCCACAGATATAACAGCAATCAGTGCTGAAAATCTATTGGAAAGGAAAAGGCTGGGCATCTTTTCCATGGACTTGCTATTGAAATGAGCCCATGACAATCGTGATGGCCATCCTCCACAATGGCGGATCTGGATCTTGAGTCGAGTCGAGTCATCGTGTCATTGCCGATTGTGAATCTCAATCGATTTGATCCGATCTTATTCGATTGGTTCGATTCGAACCGAATCCAAGCATGGGTGCAGCCACACCTCGTCTTCTAAAGGTTGTCAATTGTCAATCGAGGACAGAGAGTGTCCCTTTGGACATCAAATACTGGTAGCTTCAGCCTTTCGGAGTATACTTCCGTAGTAGAACCGCGGAGGGAAGGATGTGGGACTTTCAATCGCCAGATTTGCAAAAGTAGAAGCCATGAAAAGTAGCTAGCTAGAGTACACCCCCAAAAGATTCTGCTCAGTACTGTATTAGGTATTAGCTTACAGAGTTGCCACACACATGCGTAAAATATGACCTCAACATCATTATGTGTTACTCTAGTAGTCTACAAAACTCAAAACACCTTTCCTCTTGTCTGCTATTGCCATGGTGGTGATGGGGGCGAGTTGTCTAAAGCGGGTGAAATCGCACGGGATGATTCATCATTCAATCGACAAAAGGCTACGTACTCTCCAAAAGTGAGTAGCCTGTCTCTATGCTTCTATTGTGACAACGGTTGTTGCATCATCCACGATAGGTTTGGCTCGGATTTTTCCTTTGAGGCCACGCCTTACTCCAGCATACCTGCCACCGGCACCACCGCGAGAATTGGATAGCTTCAGGTTCTCCTTTCCATCTCCATCCGGAGTCTTCTTGTCGGGAGAGTTGCCGCCTCCATTACCTCCTCCATTCCCACCGCCAGGAGAAGGACCAGGTCCGGGTGGTGCTTGTTGAGCACCACAGCCACAAGGCTCATAGGCAAAGTACTGCAATGCTTGACACAAATGCTCGGGTAGATTGCCTTGTCGACCAGTGTTATAGTATTGTCCACAATCGCCGACATTAAGATAAAGCATGTTGATAACCATAGCAGGATTGCCTGGGAAACCACCACCAATGCAGATATCACATCTCGGGTGTGGCCCTGAACCAGCACCTGGAACCACGGGAGCTGGGGTAGGAGCGACTCGCACGTCTCGTGGCTTGTTGGGGCCACAGCAGGGAGTTCTCCAAAAGGATTGCTGCTCTCGACAAACATTTCCTGTGGATCCGCCCATTCTGGTTGACATTTCTGCACAAGTGGTTCCTTGAGGAGTCAAGACTGCCAAGGGCCAAGTCATGTGAGCTCCATTGGCACACATATTGCAATGCACTTGTGCGACTACCGTTGGAGCCATCATGGCCAGCAATGCTGCCGCCAGCGCCATGGGGCGTCGTCGATTGAGATTCGAAAAGGGCATTGCGTGAATGGCTTTATAATAAAGGAAGAAACCGCTTTGTCAGGGCTTCCCGGGGAGGGAGAGAAATCCGATGATGATAATAGCCTCAAACGTTCTATGTATACAGGGTTTGATCTTGATGGCAAACGGTCAGAGTTGATCGATATACCAAAGTCAATGGGTATAATGAATTATTTGAATTGCCTTTGGCCCAAATTAGATAGATTAGTGAGAGATTTTCGTCATGTAGACACCACTGCTATTGATGTACTGTAGTATGTATGCGAAGAGTTGTCTCTCCCCTTGCCTCTTTGCCAATGCCAATAAAGAACAGCGGTGGGAAATGATGAGATCACAATCCAACTCCGACTTACAAGACTTCGCCAGCCGGCGCGGCTACGTGTCTTGTCGGAGCTGGAATTGTCACTTAAATTTTCGAAATAATTCCCCAACTACTAAAACTACAATAGATAATTTGGCTACGGTTTCTGTTGACCACCATTGTAAAGCTTGATTGCGCATGCGGCCGTGCGGCCGGTTTGCTATGATGTACTGACTGTGACTCTTTCAGATGGGGTATTTGGCCTTCGAGCCAGCCCTTGCGCGAAGATCATTCCCGAACGGATTCTACGACTGTACCGGTGCCGCAGTCCTCAAGCTAACCCAAGGATTCTTGGCGCCTTCTTGGAGGCGGACAGCCAAAGAGCTCCATGTACCGTACAGCGTACAGTACGCAACTACACGCCGTGTGGTACCAGCACATCATGATATTTTGGGTCCTTCCCCAATGCTACCGGGTCAGGATGCTGACCGTTGATCCCAGCAGAGAAAGTTCCACAGACGTTTTGAACTGGATCAATCAGAGATCAAGAGCATTCGTCAAGTCTACAGAATAAGTCCTACTTCCTTGGGGATTGCAGGAATGATTCCAAGAGGCCTCAACGCCTGCCTCAACTCTCACAACAAGCCGGTCTCCATCCGGTTGTAGGTACAGTGTACAGGTTTGTTTTTCGAAAAGCTATCAGAGATATTCTATTCCATATGACTATTTGGTATCTTCCTTTGGCTATTGTACATACATTTTGCTAGCTAGCTAGGCGACTGCGCCCTTGGTCTTTCGATTAGCCACAATGGATAGGTAAATATTCCATATCAGTGAGCAAACGTTGACAAAGAGTGGAATCCATCGCATGGGTATCACGGAGAAGCTGATGAGGTCTACCAAAGGCCAATAGCCAACCCCAGCCAACCATGCTCCCGCTAAATCAGACTTGATTTTGCGGAACCAGTTCCCCAAACTGAAGTTTCCCGATTGCAATAGACTAGTTGCAAAAAAGATGCAGGTGAAAGATGGCCCAAAGAACATTTGTCCCATGGCTGCTTTCTGCAAGGTTGAAAAGAGAGATGTTCCTTTACGTATCAATTCAAAACAGCATCAAGTACTGTAAGTATCATGCTGTGACCAATGTACAATATCCTGGCTGATTGTCCGAAAGATCTTCCTGGCTCAACTCACCTGGAAACAGCTTGAAGATGTTGTCGTACCAAAAATGTGCTTTCCAGAAAAACAAGAAGTGTGAGTCCAGAGCTAGTAGCGAACCGAGCCATAACTAGCCAGTAGATGCCACTGAAAGATTTCGCTTTGTGTATGTTGTGTACTCACCTGCAGGTCCAAAGTATAGTAATCCGACCAGGGATGCTGCAAATGTGCGCTTTTTGTCGTGTGGCTTTTTCTTGTCGGCACTTCGTTCTATGCCTTGTGCAATCAAGTCCGAAACGGCAAAGATTAAGCCAGCCGTGACGGACTTTGTGATGATTGGATTCTTTTCCAGAGATTGCGAATAGAGCTGTGCTCCCGCAAGAAATACAGCCGACAAGGTGTTTTGGCTCAATGATATTGAGGTTGTCGATGAATCATTGTTGGAAACCTCTTGCTCACTGCCTCCACGGAGTGTCAGAACTGGTAGTACATTGTGTTTTGGCGCGAGTCTCCTGTTGAGAGGCAGATCAATGGAAGAAAATGCCACGGCTGCGGGCAGCTGAACCAGAGGTAACCACAGGGAAAATAAAAAAATTCTTGGAATCATTGTTGCTGTGGGTATAGTAAGAAAGAGGGAAACAGTCCAGTTGAGCATATCTTGGTCAGTTCCTGGGAAGTAACATCATGGTAACAGAAAGCATGCCGAAATCACATGTCCTCATTAACAAACGTCAAGAATGAAGAGGGCCTCGGAAAATTGTGATCTGATTCTCAAGGATTGCTCATGGAATGAGTTGTCGCAGTGAGATTCTCGTCATTGGCACCTTCTTCGTTCGAGAAAGTCAAACATCATGAATAGCATGCCAGCATCAGCCTTTCTTATCTTTATTAAAACTTACTTACTATCTCAGACAACGATTTATGATGATGGCAAGGATGCCCTCTTGCATGCGACGAAGATGGAAGCAGTGGTTATGAAGATGGAAGCAGTGGTTATCGGAGGTTGAGAAGATCGAAGATCGAAGCTTCGACTGACGTCTCCTGAGGAGTAACAAGCAAGCTAAGCTGTCTATACAGCTGGTTTCACCTTGGGGTTTAGAACTTATCCAATTCAAGTCTCCTTCCTTGCGGTACTAGCTAGTATGTTACATGTACTGGTAAGGTTGGAGACCCTTTGCCACCTGCTTGATTGAGCCTAGAAACTTTTTTGGTAGTATCGTACCGTAAATACTAGAATATACGTCTAGCTAGCAGGAGCTTCCCAGAGAGATGGTGGTTGAAAACCCGGACATGATCAACCTGAACATGCATCCTACAGGTATGCATCCCACTTGGAACCAAAACCCCACCCACCCAAATTACCCAGACAGAGACCAATGGAGGAGTGTCATCCAGCGTCCATTGCATGTTATTGGTGTCCAGCATTGGTGGAAACCTAGCTAGCAGATGCAAGGGCCACTCCTCCTCTCCGTTAGGCATGCAAATAGTCACAAACATCTACACATGGCTTTGAGAGGAAACACAGGGATATCCAATGGCCACTCTCATTAGATCACTCCCCATCTTGGTTCTCACAGGAACCATCGTCTGTTGCATGAGCTATAACTGTTGTGTATTGTAGCAATGACTCTTCGAGTTGGGTACCGCTACATGCATAGAAAAGAAATGACATTGGTTTCATGGCTCTAATTCGCGGGCCCGCAAACCGAAATGGCTTCCCGAGGATGTTTAGAAGGCCATGGCGGTACTAGACTACTAGTACTAGCTAGCTAGCTAGCTAGCTAGTAGGCACTGCACGTTCACTACAGTACAAAACGGCAGTAGATGAGGTAATTATAAGGTTAAAGTCATGTTTTCTCTGAACTTTTGAATACAAAATTTGTTTACCGCATCTACCTGATAACCAAAGCCATCTCCCATGTTCGAACCCTTCATGCTCGCCTTCCTGCATCGATTACAAGTCTAAATCTCTGTTTCCCACGCGTCTATTTTCATGGATCCGTGGTTGGAGGCTCCTATGAGTACCAGGTTCGTACTGGTAACCAGTACCAGTACTGGTAGTGGTACCGGTATACTCCAGAACAGAGTAGAAAACATTTGCAGTGAAAGCAATCTGATTGGAGCCTGTCCACGCCAATTTGGCAGCTGCGTCTGTGATTTGATGGCTGGTTCCATACACCTTGCAAGAGTAGTCATCACCCCTCCAATGCAAGATAAAGTATCCCAGAGCTAGAGAGGTTTCACCGGTCCCCATCACTCATCACGCTCGTATCATCATCAAAGCCAGGGCAGCGTCGTCTTTGCTCTTGCAGCTTCACAAATTATTTGAAAGACCTGGTTTGAACTACAAGGAGTAGGGAAACAACCAGGGCAAGGACTTTCAAAGACTGCGCAGAAAGGAATACATCTGTTCTCTTGGTCGCAGCTAACAGCCAACAATCGAAGAGTTCAATTACTTTGATTGCTCATTATTTGGATCTTCATCCAACAAAAACAAAACAAAGCAAAAACAAAAACGAACTGAAAACTTACACACGAACAATTAACTCGAACCTGCAAAGATAATGACGTCGGACATTGGCAAAAATGTGGGTATCTTGGCCTTGGAGGTCTATACCCCTTCCACCTACATTTCTCAAGCCAAGTTGGAAGAGCACACTGGAGTGCCAGCCGGGAAGTACACCCAGGGACTTGGACAGGAAGGATTGTCTGTCTGTGGGGATGCCGAAGACGTAAACAGTTTGGCCTTGACAGTGGTCCACTCCCTCTTGGAAAAGTAAGTGGATGGGTGTGAAATCATCTTTTGGTTATTCTTGGTCGTTTGGCACCGCTTGCATCAGGAGTTTGGTTTGGCTTTGATTTTGCCTCTTTGCTTTTTTGCCATGGCCGTGGCTATTTCTCACTCATGCACGTCTTGCTTGTTCACCTCTATTGGCTATTGCTGCCGGTAGGTATGATATTAACCCTATGGATGTTGGCAGATTGGAAGTGGGAACTGAATCCCTTGTGGACAAATCCAAGAGTACAAAGACTATCTTGATGGATTTGTTCCCTGGAAATACAGACATTGAGGGGGCCACTGTCGTCAACGCCTGCTATGGCGGTACTGCTGCACTATTGAATGCCTTTGCCTGGGTCGAATCTGATGGCTGGGACGGACGTTATGCCATTGTGGTGGCGGCAGACATTGCTGCCTATGCCAGGGGTTCAGGCCGTCCTACCTGTGGAGCTGGAGCCGTGGCTGTTCTGGTGGGACGAGATGCTCCCTTGGTATTCAACCCCAAGCATCGTGCCACCCATTCCGCAAATGTATATGACTTTTACAAACCCGACCACACGGTCGAGTATCCTACTGTGGATGGATCTATGTCGCAATCTTGCTACTACAGGGCATTGGAAGACGTCTATGAACGGCTCATCCAAAAGATGGAACGATCCAACGCCACTGATGGAACACAGTTCAACGCTGAGTCTCCTGATTATTGGGTTTTCCATGCTCCCTACAATAAACTTGTTCAGAAATCGTTTGGTCGACTCTTCTTGATGGATGCCCGCCGCCGCAAAGAAGAAGAAGAGAAAAAGTCCGACGAAGAGTCAACGCTGGAACCCTGGTTGTCGAAACCCCTTGATGAAACGTACAGTGACAAGGCATTGGACAAAATTCTCAAGGCTGTTTCTGCCTCGGCCTTTGAAAGTCGATTACAGGATGCCAACATGGCCAGCAAATTGATCGGTAACACATACGCAGCAAGTGTCTTCTTTGGATTGGCATCTCTCGTGGACCGGGCCGGCAGGAATGGAGACTTGTCCCCTGGCAAAACCATTGGCATCTTCTCTTACGGTTCAGGTGCATTGGCCACCATGTACTGTCTATCGGTGCGCACCCCCGAGTCCTCCGAGTTTAACATTGGCCGAATGTCGGAAACCATGAAGCTGACGGAAAGACTGCAATCACGTGAAGAAGTTGCTCCAGAAGAACTCGATTTGGCTTTGGAAACTCGTGCTCGCATGCACCGTGCGGGTGCCCCCTATTCGCCAGTCTACCCTACAGAGGGGCGTCTCTTCCCAGGTACCTATTACTTGAATGGAATTGATTCCAAGTTCCGCAGAACATATTCTCGTGTCCCTTTGGACGCCCCGATGGAACTGAAGGGAGCTTCATTGGCTCCTCCGATTGTCCTACGCTTGGCCAAGCTAGATTCATGTTCGGAGCCTGTGACAGGCAAGCTACATGTGATGAACGCGATTGAGACGGGCTGCGCAGACAAGTTCACCGAGGCGCGACGACGCATCGCATGTGTCATCACTGGAACTAGTGCAGGATTGCCCGGCGGCGATCAAGTGTTCCAGAATGACAACCTGGACCTTCTGGTGCAAGGGCATCAGTGCATCAAGCCTGTGAGCCAAGCTCTCCGAAAAGAAATGCTCGAAAAGAATGTTGTCCAGCTTGTGAAGCGCCCCGACAAGACAATCGAGCGCAGGCCGGTGAACACCGAGAAAGAGGTCATCAAGCTTGCAGCTCAGTTGGGTTCTCTGTCTCTTCCAGAAAATTATGGTGTGGCCAAGGGCCTGGCGGATACCATGGATGTGGCTGCACAAGTTGCTGTTGCCGCTGGACTCGAAGCGCTCAAGTCGGCGGGACTTGTTAGTGGCAAGTCGAGTGATCCTGAAGAGTGGATGTTGCCCGAACAGTATCGCGACAGCACCGGTGTTGTATATGCTTCTAGCTTCCCTGCAATGGACGCGGCTGTTGGCGAGGTAATGAGATTCCTTCGCTCTCAGACAGTTGGAGCCGCTGGTTCGATGCGATTGATCTCCTCGCTCAGGGATCGTCTCGTCAAGGCGTCGCCTGTCCAGCAAATCGCCGATGAGGACGAATCAGCTTTTGCCCGGCTGTTGACGCGAGCCAGTGACATGGACGAGGCGCACGATGGCGGTTCTCCGTACGAATTCGATAGGAAGTTCCTCTTTCGGTGCCTCGTTTTGGGAAATGCCCAACTGGCTCAGCTGGCTGGTTGCCGCGGTCCAAACACTCAGACAAACGCCGCTTGTGCTGGTACCACCCAAGCCATCGCTATGGCACAAGACATGCTGATCTCTGGACGTGCAGAACGCGTTGTCGTGGTTGCTGGAGACAATGCAGCCGGCGAAACTCTCTTGCCTTGGTTGGGTTCGGG
This sequence comes from Seminavis robusta, assembly GCA_903772945.1. NCBI lineage: Eukaryota > Bacillariophyta > Bacillariophyceae > Naviculales > Naviculaceae > Seminavis > Seminavis robusta. The sequence continues at coordinate 13,120 of CAICTM010001175.1, read as the reverse complement.
ATTCCGTGCCCTCGGTGCCGCTACAACCGCAGGAGCCGTCGAAGATGCAGCTCTTCCATTCGACAAGAGGCGTTCGGGCATGTTGCTCGGCGCTGGTGGAATTGGAATGGTTCTCGAAACTGAGACCAGTTCGATCGAACGCCAAAAGTTCTCCTTGAATCCTTTCGCCGTCAAGGCTCGTCTTTTGGCAACACAGTATTCCAATTCTGCCTTCCATGGAGCCGCATTGGATCGCAAGCACATCGGCTCAGAGTTAGTGCGCTTCTTGAATGACGTTGAGATCGTTCATGGCATTTGCAAGGCCGAAATTGCCACTCATGGAGTCTACTTCTCGCATGAGACATGTACCCATGCTTCTTCTGCCTCAAGTTGCGCTGGTAACGAAGTTGCCGCTTTGAGGCATGCTTTCGGCGATGAATTGCTCAGGAAGCTTCTGATTCTGAACACCAAAGGATTCACAGGCCATCCCATGGGTGTTTCGTTCGAAGACGTTGCTGCGGTAGAGGTGCTTATGAAGCAAACGGTACCTGCGGTGCCCAACTGGGCAGAAAAGGACGACTATCTCGGAGAACTAAACATCTCTAAGGGTGGGAAGTATGCATGCCGCTATGCGCTGCGATTCGCAGCAGGCTTTGGCAGCCAAGTTGCATTTGCCTTGTATGCAACCGCTCAAGAATAAAAAGCCCAACCAGAGTTTGTCTTGTGATGCATGTGCTACGTGTTGTATAATGTCTTCTGATGTACTAGTGCATGTTTTTTAAGAGATATTCTAGCTCTTGTTTTGAATTATTTTGGCTGCTTTCCTTCCAGACTAGCTAGAGCTAAGTTTGAATGTGCTTCAGGTGCTAGTCGGGGAAGTGTCTTTTGACCAGCAGGGGATCTCCCATAACACCTAATTGACAAATTGCCTATGTTTCCCACGTCCATCGCTACTTCTGTTGTTGTTGCTGCTGCTGCATAGCTTGGTGCTCCTGAAACCTAAGCCCCACTCTTTGAGCCATCTTGATGTAGCGCGATGAGCAATTTTCCATGCAATTTACCTCGCTCTTGTCAAGCGTCTTGGATCGAAACGAATAAGAGCAAGCATCAAAACAGCGAGCCACCAGATTGTTGTACATGCTGGATCAGACACCCCCAACGACACCGTGAGTCCCAGGAAAAGGGGGGGGGGGAATGGATACGGGTGACACTCTTGTTGATCAAACTTACGCGAGGCTATCCTTCATCTGCATCTGCTCCAGATGCTGCATGAACTGCTGCTGCTGATGGGCTGGCAAACTCTGAACATTCTCCATCGTTGTCGTTGTTACAAAGCTTCAATCCTATCGGCATACAGTCAGGTCTTCCTTTCTGTTTCAGAGCTGCTCGACAATACGACCCCCCAAAATAAATAAGCAGAAAAGCCAACAGAGCGGAGGAGACGAGTCCCGCACTCCGCCATGCGCCAAACTCATCATCCTCGCCTCAGCCTTTGCTTGTGAGAAAAGCACTGAAAATCTTGCCAGTTTGGAACATTGTTTGCAGCCGAAATGATTCTTGCACCTGCGAAGATTGATCATTCTACATGGCAGAGAATGGATCTACTAGCTACGGTAGGCGCTCGGATTCTGGCTGCATCTTATGTAGCTATAATAGTGTATGTATTGTTTCAAGTTGGAGAAATCTTGCAATTTGATAATATTATACCGTAGAAAACAGGTCTATTGTATGCATTTCGTTCAACCGGTCGAGATGCAGGCTATGTATGGCGACAACGCGGTTCCAGATGATAAGACTCCACAAACATTCTGTGGATACTAGCTGATCAACTATACCCATTGGCACTTCAAATTTGATAATAGCTGGAGTCGTCGTTCAACTTCATCTCGACCGCTTCATCTGCCTTTTCTGGAGTCTTTGGTTTCTTTGGGGGTTTCGTTTCGGTGGATTTTGTGTTTGTCATTTGGACATAGCTCGAGGCGTCGTCTCCATCCCACCTCATTTCAATCGCTTCTTCGTCTGGTTCTTCATATGTTTTCTTCTTTTTTTGATCTCTTCTTCTTGGCTAGTGATGCTGCTAGTACAGGCGACCCTTTGCTGCCAACCTCCAAGAAGGACGGACCAACTCCATCGTCGTGGATAGCATGTACAGTCTTACCCTCAAGGAGCTTTTCCAGTCGTTTTGAAACGCTCTGTGTAAGCTGGTGGTCCAACTCGTCCTCTTCTGACTTCTTTTTCTGCGAAACACAAGGGAAAGCATGTGTGAGGGACGCCCTTCGACGCTTTTCCAGCCGCCAACAACGGGGATTTCGCTTACATTTTTCTTCAATAGAAAGATACCAATAAGAGTCCCCACGGCTGCCAGGGACGCAAATGCCCAAAACATGTTGAACCGACTTCTTGCGGTGGTGGAAGTGGAAACATTTGTGACCCCGTCACTGACTCTGGCTTCACCATAGTCTGCTTCACCAGATGAATCTCCTTCCACCTGTGCTTCGTTGTATTGGTAATTGACGTAGCTAGCCTCGCCGTCTCCGCCACTATAGCTGCTGGCGCCAGAAGAATCACTTCTGTCACTGCCGGAACTACTGGAGCTACTGGAACTACTGCCACCGCTACTGCCTCCTCCGCTACCATTTTTGCAGCTTGGTGGTTTCAGTGGTCCGTCGCAACGGGGGTCGGGGCACCATCCAGATGCGTCCTTGCAAATGTGAAGCGCGTCTGTTGCGTGAGAAGGGAGCCAATTGGGCAAGTTCAAAATAACAGGGTCAGAAAGAAATGGAACCAATGCTCTCAGATTCACACCATCGTTTAATTGATCATTGCTCACATAGAAGGTTCCCCCAAGCGAACAGTCTCCTTTGATTACCGTGTTGTGTTTGTCTCAAAGATGTTCTGGAAGATCCCGAATCAATTGTGTCTGCGAGTACTCTGCCATCCAAAATCGATGGCAGTATAACGAGAATACAACAAACTCGAGCTAGTGCTTTCATCATTTTTTCGTTCTCTTCTGTGTTCTGCTTTCAGATAATAGGTTGAGCTCTGAGGAGAGTGAGTGTTCAGGAGTTCGTTGGTTACAGTTTTTTGGTTCATTTTGTGAGGAGGGGGGAGTTTGGTTTGATCTTCCAAAAATTTTCGCCCCTTTCCGAGTGTACTTAGGAGGTGCGCGATGGGGTGACTTGGCAAGATTTAGGAGTCTGAGCGCACCTCTCATTTTGATGAAAATAAGTATTTTTAACAAAACTTTGTTTAAAATTGTATCGTCTTGGTCGTGGTCTAAAAGCAGCTAACCAAGCTGTTAAAACTAAAATTTGGGCTTTGCTTGTGAAGGGTATCTTTTCGTCATTTATTGGTCCACAAAACAAGACCGCGCCACCAGCCAACAACATCCAACATCCAACGATCTCCATCAAAGATCCTAAGATCCAATAGAGAAGATGTGGGGCGACCCTGAACGAGCCTTGCGACTGGACGCGTCGGACACTCTGTCCATGCTACTGTTCCAGGTAGCCAGTCCTGCCCATATTCCTTGGAATGATCCTCGATGGCAAGAGCTGCTACATGGTTTTGATGTGTGGGTGCATGTCGAGGTTCGCGACGATCCCGAGGGAGTCTTGCACCAGGCTTGTCAGAGTATGGCACGTCACGCAGCCAACAACAGCAATCTGGCAGCATTGGCTCGTTTGGTGTGTCAAATGCTGGACGAGTTGTGTCCACAGGGTCCACAGCAAACTCAGATTGACCAGGTCGCCGAATTTTCAGAGAGAATTGCCATTGTCGGCAAAGCCAGGGCGGCAGCGGGGACGCTCCAGCTGATCCGACTCTTTATTCATCGCATTGTTGTCGAATACGCCAACCAACCTGCTGTACTGGTGGATGTTTTTACCTATCGGACCAGAGATGCCTCAGAAAAAGACTCCAACATGGGAAAGGAGTTGACGGCTTCGCTATTTCGATTCTTGACTTCCGACAAGATTAGGGCAAAAATCACTGAAGTCCCAGAAATGTACGACACGGCAGTTCTAGCGCTCCAGTTATTACTCGTCATGCTGTCCACACAACTCTACCAACCAATGCTGTCTAGCTTGCAAAAGTCACAACAACAATCTCCACAAGTTGATTTCTTTTTGGATCTTTTAATGGAACAAACCAATCCCAACAACAACGGCAAAAGCTCACATGCTTTATCACCAGGGACCATCCTCACGGCATTGTTGGCCTGGCAAATACAAAGACCCAGGGCACCCGAACGGTCCATTGCTCGATATCATTTCAATCTTGCCCAGCAAGTCGTGGCAGCCAAGGGAGAAAAAGTCGGCCCTGATGGCATGTACGAAAGCAACTTGGTCGTGTCGGCTGCACAGACAACCATCAGCAAGTCCAATGACCATTCCTCCTCCCGGTTGGGAGATTCTTCTTCCCATCTGAGACTCACCAACACAAACCAACCTTCGTTCTTGTTGGACGCCACCAAGGGTGTGTTGGTACAAGCATCCACAATCATTCTGTTACCATTTCGACTGGTCAGCTTGGCATTGGGTCTATGGGGACACAAGCAAAAGGGATTCGATACATCGCGAGCCAATCATTACAAGTCGTCCATGCATCGAAACAGTCGCACGAGGGATGTGCTCTGGATCAGTGAGTCTCCCGTGGCTGATTTGGCCAGTTGTTTGTTCTTAATATTGACCAACAATCGTCGGGCGACCAAGACAGCACTGGGACCTTCTTCTCCACCAGAAAACAACGTCAACCATAATCCCTTTCGTGAGGAATTGGCCACATTGGCAGACAATCGATGGGACAGTGCACATGCAGCGTCGACTCTTCCAGATCTACCCGGTCCTATGGGTGATCAGTTGAACGAGAGTATTTCGCTCCTGGATTCATTTGAGGCGGAAGGAAAACAAGAATCGTTGCCGGGTTCATCTATGGTTGTCCATCATCATCACCACAGCACCATGACACTCAATTTCGAAACGCTCTTTTCGTCTTTTGAGGCAAACCTCCACACAGAAGTAGGGGCTCTTCTGTTATACACTCTGCTACAATCATCACAGGCATTTTCACAAACGATTGCCGTTCGTTCCGATTTGGATACGCTTGTGCTCCCTCTACTGAGAACCCTCTACTTTTCTTCTTCTTCTCGGCATGTGTCCGCTCTGGACTTTCAATCGAAGGGCAGCACAGTTGGTGACAAAGACAAAAACGGAAAGAATGGCGGAGACAATAACGGAAAGCAACAATCCTCTATTCGGACCATGCCATTCCGGTCGCCATCGCAACTCTATGTCATTGTTATTCTCCTGCTGTTGTTTTCGCAAGATCCGTCGTTTGGATCGGATGCCTTTCGACGTACCATGGTTTCAAGCGTTCCCTGGTACAAAGAACGGTTCCTCAAGGACATTTCACTCGGGTCTGTGGTGATTCTGGCCCTCTTGCGCAATCTGACATTCAATCTGAATCGGCTCCACGACTTGTTTTTGCTGAGCAACTGTTGCGCTGTGCTTATGAACTTGTCACATTCCGTTGTGGATCTTCACGAGTACGCGGCAATGCGCCTTGCATCAGTGACTGTATCTTGTCTCAAAAAGTATGTCGCATTAGCTGCTGAGGAAGAAAAGAACGGGGGAGATGAAATCGAAGATGATGCAGCAGCCCAACTGGACATGTATTCCGAAGTGTCTCATACCCTTCTACGGCTCTTGAAGCATGCTTTGGCCCAAAAGAACATTGAAAGGAACCTTCATTTGGCCTATGCATTGGTCTATCACCAAGCTGACTTCAAGAAGATTTTCTCCATGAAACATTCACCCTTCAAAAAGTCAGAAATCAACCGAATCAGCAACCTCATCAAAACCGCATCAAAGATTATAGAGTTTGAACGGTCAGCGTCCAAAGCATTACAGGTGCTGTCAGAGAACATGGACCAACTGAAAGAGGCGGTGGCCGAGAAACGAAAGAAGAGCTCTGAAAAGGAGGATTTCGCGTTCACCTACGAAGAAGAATCCGACCCTGAAATCTTTTTCATCCCGTATATTTGTAAGCATTATCCGATGACCTGTTTGGGGTTGGTTCTTTGATGTCTTGCATGCGTCTTACACTTGCTGTCTTCTGCACTTTTGCCAAACAGGGGAAGTCGCTGTTTGCGCTGTGACTGCCAGCTCCCTGGAATGGCAAATCAGCGACATTCAAGTATTTCCACTCCTTGAGGAGGAATTGCCCCCAAGCGATGTTGCAGTCGACAGCCCAGGAGCCGAAGCCAGTCCCATGTCTAATGTTTTTGCCAACGACGTCATGGACGTGGTTTGACTTGAGCACGATCGAGTCAATCAACAATTCACCCGCTGTAGAGTGCAACGACTTGGCAGTCCGTGGAGATACCGTACCGGTACTGGTACCATGTCGGGCGAGCTGCATAGGGATGCAAACTGACCGGACGGAGCGACCGATTTGAATGTTAGCTCAAACGATGCGGATGAAAAGCGTCGTTACCACGATCACGAACTTGGCCAAATCCTTTGGAAAAGACCTTTCTACGGTACTGACAAGAACCAGCGTAGACAACCATTTGCCACAACCTACAACTACCGGTACGGTATCCAGGAACGGCAATCTCGACAAGCGCTCAAACCCCTGGTACTATTTCACGGCGGTAATGTCTGAACAAAGAGGAAGTTAGCGTTTCAAAACATAGAGATTGTAGCTGAGGTCAGCATTCTCGTAGGCTCCTTTGCGCAAGGAATTTGCTCTTTGGGTGGATGTTGCCGAATGCGACAGGAGGACCATTCGTAGCCAAGCCCCTAGCTTTTTCCCCCAAATCTCGTCTTGGTCTCCTCTTCGCTGTAGCACGTATCTGAGCACGAGCAAAGATCGAAGCATGAGTTTCTGGTAGGTGTCCAACAAGAAGCGCCAAACTCGCACTGCTGTGTACGAAAAGAGAATATTGGATTCTGTCCTAGGTAGGGACACATCAATGTGATCCGGCAGCAACTCGAATTCCAAAGTCAACTCTCTTGCTTCTAGCATTTTGAACCCAGTTGCCCGAAAGAGCTCCACCCACTGCTCATGGCTCAGTATGGAGGGTCGCATGAGTGCCTGACGGAACAAGTTTACCTTTAGCTGCGAGTTGTGAAAACCAGGGTCGGTCGGATCTTTAGGAAGCACAATGTCATCTACCAAGATCAGGATTCCACTGAATGTATGCACACCAACAACATACGTGAGCACCATTTCATCCCTGCTCGTCATTTCAAACAAAAAACATACAAATGGCATGGAACTTACCCCTTTCGAAGAGCCCCAAACATAGCATGAAGCAGTGGCTTGAGTTTCTTTTCTTCCGCAAAGGAGAGTGATTCAATTGCCAAAATGACATCATAGCTTTGTTTGACCTTCAATTGCGGTAGTGGTTGATCCGACACTAGGTTTCCAAAGGCAAAGCTTGCATTGACAACCTCTTCCATTCCCTGCAGATAGGAAGCAGCAAGGTCTTTGGCCCGAGCAACCTCGAGTGGCCCTAATGTGAATCCAGTGTAGTGTAGCATGGGTGGTTTGGCTTGACGTCGTCGAGGACGCGTGGTGGGCGTTGGTTGTACGTGATACTGCCCCATGAGTGGCAGTATCGAATACAAGCTGGCACCAAATCCAGCGCCAACATCTAGCACAGCCTTGTTGTTTTGGGCAGAATCAAAGTTTTCTGCAAATTGTTCAATAGACTGTCGAACAATCTGATTGACGACCGTCTCTTGTGCGTATAGTTCCTCTCGAGTGATTTGGGATTGAAAGGGCACTGGTTTGATTCCCATGACTTGGTCCATGGTGAGAGTTTCGTTGATGAGCTGCAGGTGCATGGAGTATTTGCTCGGATTGCAGATTCGTATTTCTGGATCTGTTTGTTGTGGTACATTGCAAACCAAGGCGTCCGTGGCAAGTTCGTCGCTTTGAAAGCCGTCATTGTAGAGCACGTGAAAGGCGGTGGTGTCGACAAAATGACAGGTTTGTTGGACACTTGGTTGTGGGAGAGTGGAACAAAGCCATTCATCAGTATCTTTCAAGTTCTCCATCTCATCCAATACTCGCGACATTCTCTTGACGACAAAAGCTGTAAGGCTAAAGAGCGCAATCACTGGCGTCATGAAGAGGAGGAATCGCTTGCGGCGTTTCTTTCTTCGTACTTTTTGAATCGCTTGAGAACGACAGCCTTGACAATATCGCAATAGATCTGAAGAAGTGACAGTGACAACCTTGTTCTTTTTCTTATTGCCTTCTACTACTGCAGCTTGGCCACTGGCTGTCACTGCTTGCTGCTGCTGCTGCTGTAGTAGCAGTTGTTGTCTCTTGTTGTCATGGACTCTTCGTTTGCTGGCATAGCCACACAATCCGGATAAGATGGTTGGGGTAATGGCAACATTCTTGGGTACCAAGGACCTCCTCCGCCTCCAGAATAGACGAAACCACGAGAGATTGATACGGCGACTGTCTCGTAGGATCCGAATGGCTTTGGTAAACTCGTCGGTTTCCCCTTCGGTCTTGGTATTGTTATAGATACGACCCTCTTCCAAGGGGGTCTTGAGCAGCTCTTCATCTCCAAACGAGGCATCTCGTTCTACTGCCGCAGACAGCAGCCGGTAGAAATCATTGTCGTCCATAAACGCCATGGAGTTTGATTAAGAGGGCATGCAGGTGAGATTGGGATGCTACCGGCATGGTTGTGTTACTAGCTAGTAGTCTGTTATCATGGTGTGGTGGATATTGGAGATCGAAGAACACCCCCGTTGTTTGGTAGTCTATTCTTACAGCGCAGCCGGCTTCAAAAAGATCTCGTGTCAGTTTCAGATTTTTTGACAACGTTTTTCGAAGCCGCACATCATTTTGCAGCTTCCATTCCCCTCGAAGGCCGCGCTTGAAGTTAAGTCTCTTAGTAAACCCAAGGAGCAGAAGAGTGAAACTGTGCCCTTCTATCATTGTGGACAAAGCTAGGTTGTTGATCAAGTTTAGTTAGTAAACCTTCAGAAGTCAACCAAAGATCTCTTCTGCCTTTGTATCGTGGGAATAGATCGAGCGCCAACGTGTCAACCCAATCCGACCATGACGAACAACAAGCCAAATGAAACGACCAACAAACCCACGAGAATTGTGCGACTAATGCCTCTGGCAACGCTGCTTCTTTTGGGAGCCACTCAAAAAGTAGTTCAGGCCAGACAAACAATACAGCCATTGGCATATCGATCGAAACCTGCGCTACCCTTGCCCCTACCCTTGCCCCTACCGGTCCTAGGTCTTCGCGGTGGAGCCTCCAGCTCAACTCCGGCGTTTGGACGGAGACCTGTCACACCCCAAAAGAATAATCCATTTTCATCATCATCATCATCAACTCAAAATGACTATTCTTCCCAAGCGAGCACCACGCAAGATCCAGAAGAGGCCAAGGAATTGTTAAATTCCTTTTTGACGCGGGATTCACGCAACACATTCATTGGTAAGCCCTGCATGCTACATCTGCATGCTATCTTTTGAATGGACGAGTGCGTACTTTTTCCTAACCAAGCTTATTTTTATTTCAACATGTAGCACGAGTCTATGGCATTTTGGCAGGTCAACTCTTTGTCACTGGAATCTTTGTGGCTCTGTTTGGAACGATACCGGCACTACGCCAATGGACGTTTGCGGGAAATGGCGCCATTGTACCCGTCATTAGTCTCATCATTTCTACCGTCAGTTGGGCCATTATGGTCACAAACCCCAATGCACGCCGAAAGGCACCCATGAAATGGTGGTTTCTCGGACTATTCACTTTGGGAGAGGCAATCTCGGTGGGATTTGTGTCGTCGTTCTATGCCTACCGGTCCGTCATATCCGCCATGGCGGCCACGATGGCAGCCACTATGTCAGTCTCAGTCTACACTGTCATGCAAAAAAATCCAAAATATGACTTGACACAGTGGGGTGCTGGCCTATCGTCGTAAGTTTATCATTCATTGAGGCATTCATGTATGTGTCCACAGCAAAGCTTGCAAACACTCACATACGTCATTTCTTTGAATTGAATTGACGGCATTCATCAGAGTTGCCATGATATTCCTCCTCTATGGTATCATTGGAATGCTGCAAATGTTCAACGTCATTCCGGCCAACTTTTTGCCATACAACGATGCAATATACAGCTTTCTAGGGGCAACACTCTTCTCCTTCTACTTGGCACATCATACCAGGCTCATTGTAGCTGGAAAACATGCAAAGTATCAAATGAGTGAAAAGGATTATGTGTTGGGGGCCATGACCCTATACAATGACATTATCAACATGTTCATTTACATTTTGAGAATCATTGGTGAGGACAGAGACTGAGGACTCGACTCGACTTGACTCATAGGAATTGTGTTACGGCTGGATGATACAGTACCTGCCTGGCCTGGGTAGCTCTTGAGATGGATACGAACAGTTTTGATGGAGAGATGAAACAAAACAATACACAATCACTATGTGCCACTACTGTAGCTAGGCTGTTATCGGGGTTCTACGAGGAATGCAGTCGCAGTTGAGACTTGATTTCGGGATGGTTGTAGTGGGTTACTGTACTAATAATAATGTATGAACTCAACTCTGAGATCTGATTCGATTCCTGTGGATGTGCCAATAAGTTGACTGAGCTGAATGACAAATGAACCGACCGCCTCTCTGGTCGCTAGGAACAAGCTATTCTTTTTCGGTATTTCGTACTCGTACGCTACGGGAGCTGCTACAGGTTTGGTTGCAGCTGTTTGCCAAACACCAAGGGTGGACTACAGTATTGTATGTAGTTGCAGGAGAAGGAGAAAGGCTGCTGGCCAAAGAAGAGTCGGGCCCAAGCAACGAAATCTATGGAAACAAAAAGACGGATAATGCAATTCAATGCTTCTCCAGTGGAACAGGGAAACAAAATACCACAGCGCCAAAGGCTGTGTTTTTTGACTTGTTTCACTAAAATTGGCTTAAAATCCAGGCACCCTTTGCTAAAACCACATGAAATTTCTGATGTGGCAGGAAATTTCATTTTAGCAACCACAACAAATGCAACATTGGAGACAGAGAAAGACTCTCCTTCGAAAATGCCATGGTCGAAGTACATTCTCACAGTTTTCAGCCCACGAACAGCTGCATTATTCTGCAGAAGGCATATGTAAGTCAGGGTGTTGAGTCGAGTCGACTCAGTCGAGTGACAGTCAGCAGGCTGTCAGCAGCCCCAGGGGCTGTCTAATTGGACAAAGGGGACGAAGGTTGTCTTGAAAGCACTTCCGGAGCCCGTGTGCTTGCGAGGGTTGACGTCAGATTGATTCTTGGGAAGTTTTGCTTCCGGCATTGCTTCAACAAAACCGCACCAGGCAAGACTGACCGAGTGTCACTCGTTCAGCGCCTGCTTGGTTGCAGGCAAGCACATGTGCGGTACAAGAAGCAAACTTCTCTACTCTGCCTCTCCATTTATTTTACCGTCGTGGATATCCTTCAGTGATTGCAATTGGCTAAAAACTTGGTCTTAAAAATTAACAATTGTCGTCGCAAGGTTTCCACCCAACCCTGCGGTAAGTTACAATGGCAGGGAACGTATTTGCAAAACACCACTAGTGCGGTGGTAAAATTGATCTAAGCGGTTTCTTTGTCCATGGGGGCGATTGCTGGGACATCGACATCTTCCATGATGGTTCCCATGATCTTTCCTGTGACGAGATAAGGATCAGCATTGGATGATGGACGACGATCCTCAAAGTATCCCTTGCCCTCAGCTTCTGTGTCACGTCCAATACGGATAGATGCTCCACGGTTGGCAACACCATAGCAAAATTGATCAATGGAGGCAGTTTCGTAGGCACCAGTCAATCTCAATTCATTTCCTTCACCATAAATAGCAATGTGTTCTGCGTGCTTGGCTCCAAGCTTGTAGATGGCCTGCTTGATGTCCTCGAGTCCACCCTCTTCACGCATTTTCTTGGTGGAGACATTTGTGTGCATACCAGCTCCGTTCCATTCACCTTCCACAATGGGTTTGGGGTGGAGTGTGCAGTAGACTTGGAAGTCTTCGCAGACACGCTGCAAAATGTATCGGGACATCATCAATTGGTCTCCAGCATCAATTCCAACACAGGGTCCAACTTGGTATTCTTGTTGACCAGGCATGACTTCTCCGTTGGTTCCAGAGATGGTAATTCCAGCATACAAGCAAGCCTTGTAGAGGGAGTCGGTGATCATCCTTCCAAAATTGTTTTCGGGGCCAACACTGCAGTAGTAAGGACCTTGCGGGCGAGAAGGCATACCTCCTTCGGGCCATCCAAGGGGAGTCTTTTGATCCAAGTTGAACAGAGTGAATTCTTGCTCCAGTCCAAACCAAACTTCTTGATCGTCGTTTCCTTCGAAAGATTCCATAGCTGAGGACGTCCATCAATTTTTTTTAAAAGGCCATCAAGGGTGAGCAAGACACATTTAAAAATCCGGGCATTTTGACCGAAAACACAAAACAAACAAAAAAACTACCCTTGGCACGTGTGTTGGATGGAATTGGTTCTCCCTGGGGAGTGTAAGTGTCGCACATGACCAAAATATTGTCAACGCCATCGGATCGAGGGCGGAAAGGATCTTTGAAGATGCGGCAAGGACGAAGGATAACCTCAGAGTCATCTCCAGGAGCCTGGTCGGTGGAGGATCCATCAAAGTTCCACTTGGGCAAAGAGTCGACAGATTTTGCCTTGGAGGCATCAAGAGTTCGGGTCTTGGAGCGAGTGTTTCCAACAGCATCCACCCACACATACTCAGCAAGGATACAGTCTTTAGGGAATGGAAGGTCAGCATATTTTGCAATGACTGCAGGATCCAAAGAGGATTGTCCCGTTTGATCTTGCATAAGCGCAGCATTGAGGGCAGTGTGCTTCTTGGCCGAGAAGGAAGGAGCAAAGGCAGTGGCGCCAGAAGCGGCCATGACAAGGGCGAGGGCGTTGACAAACTTCATGGTCAATTGTTTCTAAAAAATATTTCTGATGGATTATCGAAAGAAGAAAAGAAAAATAATGGGCGTAAAGATACTTTTACCCCATCAACCACCGGAAGATCTTGGTGACAACTTCACGCAGCCATCCAATGGAAGAGAAGGGCGATAGCTTCACATGTTCCG
>CAICTM010001174.1:0-34988 GCA_903772945.1 Seminavis robusta | reverse complement strand
GAAAAGAAAGACCAGAGAAAGCTTGTCGAGACAAACTGAGACAACAACCGCAAAGGCATCTCGAAAAGTGTACCTAAAGACGTACGGACACACGAGTGAAGAAGATGCGGAACATGCCTTCGAGGCATTGGAAAAATTACAGGCGGAACTCGAAGCCGAGTTCAAGGTCATCGAAACCAACAAAACCAACGATGCAACCCTGCTGTTTAAGGCAACAAAGAAGATCTTTACGGGATCAGCTTTGACGAATGGAACAACATAGTGGACGGAACAAAGACAGATTGGGAAGCATACAAGACCACGATGGCAAAGTTCATGTGTACGGTAGTGCTGAAAGATGACGCGTACAATGAGCAAACAAACTACATGAGAGAAAGAATCAAGCCGATGGGTTTGACTACAAAGCAGTGGTGGCTGCGATTGCAGACGATGAATCGATACTTGAAGTTCTTTATTAAGGACATGAATGCTTTGAAACGACACTGCGGCGGCGGCGTTAACTTCAAAGACTGGTGGAACGAAAGTGGTGGTGTGCGTGACCCCCCATTAAAATGCTCAAGACCACAGAGCAGCATGCTAAAATCGAAACTGATGGGCTACAACCCACCACAGCCAACATTGGCAGGAGACATAGTGGTCCATCACCCACAATGACACGCACGGTACGCCACTATCTACCCAGCCATGCCACACCTGAGTCACCAGAGCGCACAAGTGCCAAACCCAAGACTTTGTGGTTGGACACAAATCACCAGAGATGAAAGGTGACCATTGTACTGTCGGATACTAGGCCCAGAGATTCTTGAGGGTAGCCAACAGCTCCGTATTATAGAACTGATTTTCTTTATGCTTGCTTTTGCTTGCTCATACTCGAACTTCACTTCATCCGCCTTAAAGGTGGTTGTTCGGATGTATGGCACTGGAGCTTCTCGGTCAGTCATCACGCTCGCCATGTTTGGAAGTTGTTGGTTGGAGGTTGGAAGAAAAGAATTAAGTTATACTACCCTAATGTTCTCGTTATTCAATCACGCCTATTCAGAGTCGGAATCGGGCAAATACACAATCACTTGACGCTGTTCCGGATTCGATTCGTTGACTTCGACTTCGATCACTTGGGCTTCTTCTTCAGGAGCGTCTTCGGTTTCGGTCTCGGATTCTTCGGGTTCGTGGTTTTCACCTGCCTGGACCCAATCGACATCTGGAGCCAATCCAACGGCAATATCGTCAAGGTCTCGTGGGGACAAACCAGTGTAGAACCTGTTCTCTAGTCCGTAAATTTCGTCGCGGTCCTGCAATGAATATTTGGGCACTCCCGGATTTTGGCCGTCACTTAAAATCACACCGGGTTTTTCCGAACGATGGATGTGATCAGGGGCAAACAAAACGATGAATCGGTCCTGGACGTGAGGCTTCTGCTGTATGGACGAAAGTTCCTGGGAGAATTTTCGCCCAGTCCTCGTCGGACGTGCGATCGAATATCCGTTGTCTTCCCAAGTCGGGCACTTGCAGTACTGCACTACCAATACTGCGTTCCGAGTCACCTTGTAGGTGAGCTGGTCACGGTCGTACTCGCTAGACTTGGTCGTGAACTTTACCTTGGTTCTGATCTTCTTGCCTTTGCAGTCGCGCGAGAGGTAGAAGTTGCGGTCAAGGTATGCGTATCGGTAATCGTTTTCGAAGCTGCACAGGAGTCGCATCGGTTAGAAGATAGTTGCCTTAAAGAAGAGTTAAGTGTCAGAGGGCCTATAGTCTTTAGTTGCCGGTGGACAATTCGCTTATAAATAGAGGCAGTGTCCTGGGGCGACTCAACAATAAGTCCTGTTTGGTATCCTGTAATTAAGATTTATGAGAGGAAGGAAGTTGACTCGAGGAGGAGTTTGGAAAAGGAAAGATACCAATAGATCTTGTTCAGTACTGGTGTCATGTAGGAATTAACGTGGAGGTGACCTTTGGGTTCTCACTGGAACCTTCTGAGGGTCGCGGAACGTCACAAAACATCACGGAACATCACCAGAACCCTCTCAAAACGTCCCGCAAGACTGAAAATCGTTAAATCACTGGGTACCGCTTGTACATTCTTACCAGTAAAGTAACCAGTCAGCAATTCGGTATAGGAGATACTGTACCTGTAGGAACCAGTCAATGTACCAGCCGAAACGTCACTTGTTTTGTATGGAGGATACTGTACGGAGGTTGACATCTGCTTCGGGTGTGTCAATGGAGGTCACTTATGGAAGAGCATGGAAGAACGATGATGGAAGGGCGCTTTCTTTGTTGTTGCCTGTTTCACCATGGAGGTGGAGCGCTTTCGCTTATGCTGTTATTTTGACAATGAGGTTGGAAGAACGCGTTCTGTACTTTTGTACCTGTAGGAGCGGTACGGCTGGAAGTACTGTAGCAGTACTGTACGTTGGAAGGAGTGAGTGCCGTGGAAGATGGAGTGCCTCACTTTTTGGCTGAAAATGGTGCTTTTCCTGACTCTTTTTGTTGTTGCATTGCAGTCTCCCATCCATGGGAGTACTCTACTCTACTCCTGTTGCCATGCTGCCCAGCAGCAGCTGGCCATGGTGGTTGGTGCCACCACACCTGTTTCTATTTTGCTAGCAAATTGTCCAGGTGCACAAATTGTGAGCTTATTTTAAGATTAAGAAAACGTACTACAATAGCACTGGTGCCTATCCTCGACAATTTGGTGTTTTGCTGACATTAACGGCCATCGTGTGAGGGACAAGTCACGAGCGGGAATGCCTGGGAAAGCGAAGGATATCAAAATCGGAACGCCCCAGCTCGCATCCACAAAGGATCTAGAAAGGATCTGCGCAAAGCACAAGCGACGCATCCAACAGCTTCCTCTTCATTGGGTGATGGCCGAAGAAACTACCAATGGATAGGAGCTCATTAGAAAAGCAACTACACGGAGTGCCAACAGATGAGAAGTGCAATCTTTGCCATGGGAATCGTCGAAGAGAACCCAAAGCTTCCACAGAACCGATGCAACCCATAGCTCATTGATTTTCAATTGCATTCCGAAGAAAAACAGTTCTCTCAATTCCTCTCTTTGATTTTTAATATCTGATCCATCAACATGAGAGTTTTCCTATCATTCGTGCTGTTTGTAGCTTCCTCCGTGTCGGCCTTTGTTCGTCCAGGCCCTTTGGGATCCGTCTCCAAAACAAAGTTGAATTTGGCACAGGACCCAAAGGTCGTTCTCATTACGGGATCGTCACAAGGCTTGGGCAAGGCCATGGCGTTGGACATTGCCAAACACGGCCACAAAATTGTCGTCAACTTTTATCCCGGATGTGATGAGGCTGCCCAGGAAACCGTCGAGGAAATTGTTGCCGTCGGAGGTGATGGGATTGCCATTGCCGCTGATTGTACCAACTTTGAACAGGTCGAAAAAATGTTTGATCAAGCCTTTGATCACTATGGTACAGTAGATGTTGTCGTCAACAATGCAGGTATCACCAAGGATAATCTTGTGCCTCGTATGAAACCAAAAGACTTTGCGGCCGTAATCAATGTCAATCTCAGTGGAGACTTTTACGTTTGCAAGGCATTCCTGAATGCCGCCGCAAAGACAGACTACAAGGGAGGTCGCATCATCAACATTGCCAGTGTCGTGGGGCAGATTGGAAACCCCGGTCAAGCCAACTATGCGGCCAGTAAGGGTGGAGTCATTGGGTTCACCAAGGCATTGGCTAAGGAGGTTGCTGCAGACAATATCAAGGTCAATGCCATTTGCCCTGGGTTCATTGAGACGCCCATGACAGCCAAACTCACCGACGAACAGCTTCAGAAATCGGTTGATGCGATTCCTCTTCATCGCCTTGGACAACCAGAAGAAGTGGCTGCCATGGTAAGGTTCTTGGCCATTGATGAAGGAGCAGACTACATTACTGGACACTGTTTTGATGTGGATGGAGGTGTTGGCATTGCTGCTTCGTAAAGCCTTCATGGAGACAAAACAGACAGGTGATATAGACAGCAGAAAAGAACCCTCGGCCAACTTTTACTTAGACACTCCACATTGCACTCCCGAAAATGGAATTGAATTCATCCCACCACCACCACCCGCCAACCAAAGCATCCGTACACCAGCATGAAGCAGGATCACAATTGCTGTTGCCATCTCATAGCACTGGTTATCACAAGAAGCATTCGACTCTCTCGTCGTCGAAGATGGCTGCAAGCGAGAACACAATACTGGAAATGCTCTTTAAACTAGAAGCTCTCATCTATGCTAACTTGTGTAGTGCTCCTCTTTAGGTAGCATTCAGTAGCTGTCAAGAGATTGCAGAGAACCATGCACCAAGCCGTGTCCTTGTATCGAATGGTTTGGTTGTCCACATGTTTTTGTTTCAATATGTTCAACAGGAACTCGGAGACCCCTTGTTTGTTCTATTGGTAGAACGCAACCTCCTGCATGCGCATCGGTTGTTCAATCTAGCACCTCCGCACCCTTTAGCTTGGCCATGAGTTTCAAGTCTTCCTTGTCCAGTCTCCCGCTGTTCGACACATCCAATGCTTCAAACTGTTGAAACAACTCATCTAGATCGTTCTGAGAGATCAGCCCCATCTCCTTGAGCATGAAGTAGACGTACTCTTCTCTATCTACACATCCAGAATCATCGGCATCCATGGCCCGAAGATGTGCAAGGGTGAGATTGGATTGGAGATCCGTTTCGTATGCCTTTTTCTGCGAGGTGCAGGAAGAGTGCTATGTGAGCGGCACGCTGCCGTCATGGTGCCGTTGTGATGGGTGGGGCAAGCAGTTTCCTGGCTTACCTGCCTTCTTTTCACTAATGCTGTAGCAATACTCGACAGGAGCTCTCCCGCTGCTCCGACGGAGAGAGGAATGTAAAAAATGGCAAACAGACGAGCACGTGGCGTTCGAGGACAAAAGTCTCCCAGTCCAATGGTGCTCGCTGTAGGAGAAAGAAGTGGGGAGCATGAATATGATCAATCCAAGATCATTGCACTTGCAGCATGCCTGTGAACACATACATTCTGTATTTACCTGTGATGATGGAATAGTACATGGTTTCCACGATACTATGCCATCCTCCATCCAAGAATCTCATGATGGCGCCACCCAAAAATATGATGGAAAGAGAGGGCAGAGAGCCACGCACCGCACCCAGCCACGACGAAACCTTGACTATCATCGGATGGAGCTTATTGTCGCGTTGATTTTCTCCAGTTGTGGTTTTCTCCTTAACATTCTCGCTATTGTTTTGGAACAAGTTCAAGATGCGTCGCTTGCCCTCCGTCTCCATGTACTTTTTGGTGGATTCCACGTCTAAATGGACAATAGTGGAGCAGATTGTAGCAACAGCTGCTCCCAGGAATGCAATCCCTGCCATTCCAAAGAATCCTGTGAAAATTCTTCCAGCCGCAGTCTCGGGGCACAAATCACCATAGCTGTTGAAAAAATTCAATAAAACCCAACAAATGGATCATTGTGAGTTGTAGATCTTTTGAGGGTATTTCTCGTTTTTTTGTAAAGGGGACTGAATGTATCATACTGTCAATAGGAGAAGACTGTCACTCACCCGACTGTAGAAAAGCACACGGATGTAAAGTAGAGTGCATCTACAATGGACCACCGTTCAAAGACAAACGAAAAAGCCAGGACACCGACAGTGAGGTAGGAAAGTAGGAACACCAAACAGTCTCGGATTCGAAGACTGACTCCAAACTTGATCTTCGATCCGCTGGAGTGAGGTTTCAAGGTGTTTCGCAGTTGAGGAAAGGGTATTGTGACGCCCTTCCAGAGGCTTTTCAAAACGGACGAAAGGATCCTATCTGGTTGCCAACCAGAGACAGAAGGATTGCTGGATTCCTCTCCCTCATTCTTACTATCCAATCCAGACCAGAGCAATATTGGCCGTTGGTTGGATGGTCTGAAGCTTCTCCTTGGCGACCGGAACACGGGGTATCCTTGCGGCGAGAAACCAGTTACTGGATGGCTGGAGAGTAACAGATAAAGGGAAAGGATAACTGCGGCTTCACGAATCGATCCCATCGCAAGATTATCCTGTTGATGGAAGAGGCGAGAGACGCGACGATGAGAAGATAATGATGAGCACAACCAGAATAGGTTGGATTGGATTAGCTATTGGATTGTACTTGAGAGTGGCCAACACCTAATAATGTTTTAGCACTGGATCTTGAGACTTGAGATGAAAAAGATCCAAAGATCCGAAGTCGATCGACTCGACTCGACTCGACACATCGTAAAAGAAGCCGGCGCATTTGCTCACGTTTGGTTCATCTCATTTCCGAAAACGTTCAGCAAACCGAGCAAGGGGGGACCCCAGCATCTTGGTGAATGATAATCCATTGCTGTAGAAGGTGCAGAAAATCCTGGGACCCTGTGGAGGCCTGAAGGACCCCCGTGTGTCTATGATGTCATGACTGCAGGGGATCTGTAGGTCTGAAGCTGGAGCAATCTAGGTTGCTACTTCAACAACACGCCCTTTTCCTGCCATAGAAGCTAGCTAGGAACCCAAGCCAGCTCAAAGCCTGCCTCTGATGTCAGGCTGCCGGGGATTTGCAGCTTGCCGAAGCAGGAGCCTTCGAAGCAGTGACCTGTTTGAGGTCTGGATTGGATCATTCTGTGCTGGTGTTGCTTGCAGATCAAGTAGATCTCTGAGAGTATCAACGTTTGCTTGATACAACACCTCGAAGTTTGCTTTCCGCTGAAGTGGCTGTGTTGTTGTCTTGGAGGATGCCCTTAAATGAGCCAAATGAGGCTTTGATGTCTCAGCTATGTAATACGAAGAGATGAAACAAGCTTTGCAGTCATTGAATCTTTCTGCTCATAACAAGTTTAATCTATTGTTTACATCGCCATTAAAGGCGCGTGATTGCTCAGCTGCGGTGTCGGTGTTGCAACAGTCTGTCGAGCGTCTCTCGTAACGCAGCCGGCTTGCAGGGCAATGGCTTTAGAATGAAGTCGTCTGCCCCGTTGCTTAAAAAGTTATCGCGGATGTCGTTGGCCGATAACCCGCAAATTGTACTTTGGATGCCTTTTGCTCGCATGGCTTGTGTCGTTTCTGTGCCAAGCAGTTGCTTGTCCACGCTTGCCATGTACATGTCCATGAAAATGAGGTCAAAAGCGCTACCTTCCTCTTGCTTTTCATCGCACAGTCGAAGGGCCGCCTCCCCGCTTGAAGCCTCGCTTATCTCCCACGATGGAGGGGCTGCCTTTTTCAGTGCGCGAGTGAACAGCTTTCGGAGAACGGCATCATCGTCCGTCATGAGGATTTTCAGGTTCTCGGGTAGTACAGGGCCAGGGGTATCTGCTGCTGCTGCTGGAGGAGGAGAAGAAGTCGAAACAGAAGCTGGAGCAGCGGCAGTATTTGCGTCGGGCTTCGACACAGTATCTGTGGCCACAGCGCAAGTTGGTGGGGAAGTCGAAGGTTGCGCGAGCGGAGGGGCGCTTGGCAAGGCGAACAACGCCATCGTTGGTGGAGCGGGACTTGGGGGGGAAGTACTACATGAAGTATCCGTGTCATCTTTGTTGCGTTGCTCGACGGGGTCGTCCTTTTGGGGCTTGTCGACCGGGACGACGGCGGGCGCGGTTGGCACGACAGTGACAACTTCATTAGGCTGCTCGCTTTCGCTGTCTGTGGTTGGCAAGGAAGATTCAATGTCTAACGGCGCCGAGTTGAGCTCCAAAACAAAACAAGCTCCCGGACATCCTTCGATACCGCTGTCATACAACGGATCCAGCCAGACATCTCCTCCCATGGAATGCATCAGCTTCTGACAAAGATGCAGCCCAAGACCAGTTCCCTGCGAGAGTGAGTCCAGACTCGACTGGTACTTGCAAAACAAATCTTGTTGCTTGTCTTTGGGCATACCCGGACCAGAATCTTCAATGTACAGCCTCACGTCATTCGCCAGGACCTCTGCTCGCATGCGGATAAAGCCATGCTCGACAAACTTGGAAGAGTTGCGAACTAGATTCAACACAACTTGTTTCAAACGAATGCAATCGGTGTGGACTAAAAGATTCTCAGGGCATTCGACGAGCACTTGAAAGTTGGCCACTCGTTTGTAGAGAATGGCCGACACTGGTTCCAGAATATCCTGCAAGAGATCTGTTGGTGCCTTGTTGATTTTGATCTTGTTTCCCGCGGCACGATGGATATCCAACATGCTGCGAAGAAAGTCGTTGATGAAATTCAGACTCGAGTTGACGACATCCATGTCCTCTCGTACCGTCTTGAGAGTTCCAGGGTCTGCCAGTCCCTTGTCTCCATTCTCATTCAATGCCGATGTCACAAAGCAACAGGCTGACAACGATGATGCGAGAGGATTTCGGATTTCATGACACAGAAACTCTTGCATCTCTCGTTCGGTGCGGGTCATTTTTTCTGCATTGTCGACGACCTTGGCTGTCATGATGTGCTGACGCTTCTCGACGACCCACGAGAAGAGTAAAAAGAGAAAGGACGCCAGTGCAAAACCGACTAGGACGACGACCGTGTAGACGATGGGCTTGTTGGTGACAAACATTTCTTCTGTATCCTTGGAGGGAAAGACACGAATAGTATACTGAGTAGAGTCGCTCAAGGGCACCGTAGTGTAGGCTCTGGTTCGAGGACCGGCCCGACGTTGGAGATACGCATTGATGTTCTCTGAGTATTCGAGGTCGTCGTACTTGGGGTCGTTGAGGGCTCCCAGTCCTAGAAACGTGGCTTCGGGGCCATCAATGCGATAGGTGAACTCCTGTCCAAATGAATTTTCGACCACACAGATGATCCCTTGTGAGCTGGAGGGCAGCAAATGACTGAGTAGCATTTTCCAATAGACGTTGGTCGCCAACACCCCCGCCAACTTTTGATCTTCTCCGAATTTATCAAATACGGGGTATACCATGAAGGTGCTGAGACCATCAATGTAGTCTTCGACATGTTCTCGATACTGCGAGATGCGCAGGTTTCCTTCCATGAGTTTGAGCATTTTGGGAATGGGCACAGCGGCGTTGCGGAGAACGGCTTTCTTTTCTTGCAGCATGGTATCCAACAATCCTGGACCAATCACCTTGGCGTGCACCCAGTTCATATTGAGAAAGCCTTGGCGTTGACCCGAGACAGGACTATTATAGTACGGCAGTAACAAACAAACATGCATGTGTCAGAACAATCACACTAACAATACCTTCTGCTTCTGCTTCAGACAGTCTCTTGTTTCTCACTCACCTTCTCTGCCAGGTCGGCAAGTAGGGTCCGGTTCCTTTGGGTTCATCTCCTGGGGGCACCATTGCCCCGTTGGACCAAATTCTGGGGTGAAATCCTGATCCATCCCCGAGAATGGTCATGTTTCGTGGTGGTGGTGTTTCTACTTCTTCCTCTGGCTGTTGCAGTCGTCTGTGATGACCCACATCATGTCCCCGCAGCTCATAGTCTTGTTTGGTTCGATACTCGACATCGGTTTCGAATTCTTCGTCAATATGGGATCTGTGTGCTGCGGAGTAGTCTTCCCAGTCGTCGCGTTGGTCTTCTTGCACCAGTGGCAACCAGTGGACAATGTGCGATCCGGATTGCGCCCTAAATTGACTTCCTCTCAACGAAAAGTCGGGCAGTGTGACAAAGGGAAAGGAGGAATTGGAATGCAGAGCGTACGATGTATAATCCGTCGATAAGGAGGCGACGGATCCCAGACTCCGTTCGACCATGTCATGGAAACTCTCGAGGACTTGCAGTGCACTATCTTCAAAGTGATTGGTAAAGTTTTGGCGCTCTTCATTGCGAGTGTACAGAAAGACTCCCACAGAGACAATGCCGGCCGTCAATAGTAGTGCACTGATCACCGCCATTCGCAGCACTCGTACGGACCGTGTCTCCGCTCGAGCGAGCGACTTTGTCAAGCGGTTGTGCAGACAGTGCAAGTCATCTTCGTTGGCCACGTTGATCAGATTGTCCATCTTATTCACTGTCGTAAAGGTGGTGGGCGGGGACTGTTGCTTCTTCGTTGGCTTCATCATCTTGCTATTGTATTGTTACTACGGTGATACGATGTAGCTTGCTCTTTTGTTGGTCGTTGCTGTGTTTTTACTTTGGAAGGAGTACTAGTAGTACTCGAGTACATGTATCGTTACTCTTGGTTGTGTGGAAGCTGAAGAGGTGAAGAGTTGCGGAGTGCAGGGGCAGGCCGCAGAAGTGAGTTATAAAGAAGGTGCAAGAAACAAGACACCGAAGCAATGAGAAGATTGCTACATTGCTACAGGAGTACGGAGTACTGGTACATAAGTACAGTTGCCGTAATGTAGTTCGCGTTTTGAAGGTCGAATTTTAAAATTGCCTCAAAAACTTCTTCGTCTAACCATCTAAACAGAAAATTCCTTAGAGAACATAAAGACACGTTCTCGGGGAAGCTACGAAAAGAAACTGTTAAATTCGCTCATTATTTAGTTACGGTGCACTTTCTGATCATGGAAGCTTCAAGAAGTCATTACATGACTTTTCATTTTAGATGTAGTTTTCTGAGGCGGGGTCCTAACCAGTCATTGTGACCTCTTTATTCCTCCCTTCCTTCGTGAAATCTATTTAACTGTTAAAATCGGCTTGCTTTCCATCCATTTCCACGAAAGCTGTAGCCATGACTCTAAGCGGAGCAATGTGGTAGCACACATGCTCCAATTAGACTGCAGATAGTGCTAGGAGCCACTCATTGTTCTGAGCAGCCACCAAAGGAAGAGGACAATGATGTCCTTTTTTCTTTTTCGTTTCGAGGCTATTCGCGACGGCTACTAGCTACGGCTACCGCTACTACTGTTACGGCTACCTCCTACTTGGTTGGTGTCGGTCGTTGTTGCGGCTGGAGCCTTTGTTGTCCGAACGATCATTCGGTCGGTCTTTTTCGTGTGCTTTTTCCACTCGATAAGACGATTTTTTTCGTGTGCTTTTACCACACGACGACGGCTACTAGCTACGGCTACTGCTACGGCTATTGCCACCATGGCTACTGCTACTGCTCCTACTGGTGTTGTGGCTGGAGCCGCGGTTTGTTCGTTCGATCGATCTGCCGGTCCTTTTGTTGTTGTGCTTTTCGGCCGATGACCGATTGTTGCCACCGGTCGATCCTTTCTCCTCTGGCCTTGATGCGTTCACCACCTGGTGCTTCTGGTAGCCCCACTGCTATGATGCGTTCACCGCCTGGTGTTTCGCTAGCCCCAACGGCGAGTCACCGACTGGTGCTCCCACCATGAGAGATCGCCAACTGGCTCTCTTCGGCCTTGATGCGTTCACCACCTGGTGTTTCTGCTAGCCACACTGCTATGATGCGTTCACCGCCTGGTGCTTCGCTAGCCCCAACGGCGAGTCACCGACTGGTGCTCCCACCAAACCTCCACGACACCAACTGGTGCTTCGTCTCCCATCTTGAGCGACACCAACTGGTGCTTTGTCTCCCATCTTGAGCGACACCAACTGGTGCTTCGTCTCCCCTCTTGAGCGACACCATCTGGTGCTTCACTCCCCTCTTGAGCGACACCATCTGGTGCTTCGTCTCCTCCTCCTTGGCCAACTGGCCCTGGAGTGCCGCTGTTGTTGCCATGCGTCCCGACTCCAGGGCCATGGTCGCGATTTCGCGTTTCGCGATTTTCAACAACAACAACAACAAAAAAGGACATGGGGGCCTTTAAGTCTTTGACTTTTCCCTCTAAGTCTTTGCACCGCCCTTTAAGTCTTCCAGATGACTTGGCACGCTGCGAGACTTTGGTCCAGGGGGTGGTGGTGACAGTCTATCCAGCTACACACCCCACACCACACCTTGCAGGGACAGCCCTTGGTTCCTGACAGGTATGGAGCTGACTAGGCACCTGCGTCAGAGATTGAGGCCGTCAATGCATTTTGGTGTGGCCCTATTGCCTCCGGCTTTGAACGGTGGTGGTAGTGGCCCTTATTGCCACTGATTGACTGCCATGGTCGCCCTTTGCGCCTGGCTCTCCCTCCTCCAAGAGTGTAAACTGGCTACTTTTTGTCATTCCCGATGGCCTAACTTTTAAATTTCCGTCTTCATTCACTCGTCCAGTGTGTTGGCTCGCGTCTTTTCTTTCGTGGGTATACACCTAGAGTAAAGGTGGTTTACAGTCCGACTGTATACCACTCCGGGTGTCCGCTGACTCAGTTGACATGGGGCTTTCGGCATCGTGTCTGCGACACGCTGTTCGTCAGCACATGGGCTCTTCTCAGTTCAATGTTGGGTTCCAACGGTTTTGGATTGGTGCACTGGTGCACTGGATATCACCGTTGTTCCCCACTGCCAGCACTATCGTTTCGACACTACATACTCTAGGTGTATTTGGTCGTACCTAAATAGTCCTAGTGAACTGCCCATGCCAACCAGATTGCGGACAGCTGAGGCGGTGGCTGGGAGTCGAGGAAGACTCCTCCTCTTGCCGCCTCCTTCAGCGCTGTGGATGCGTGTGTGTCCTGAGCTGCGATGGGACGAGCAACCATCTACTATTCTCAAGGCTTGATGGAACTCCCTTCACAGCATTTCAAAGATTTGGATGTTGTTTTAAAGGTGAGCCCTGGGCACGGTCTGGCTAGTAGCACTACCACGCTACGGTACCACGTAGCTAACTAGACACTGAGAATGACACACCGCTAGGAATCGCCCAACAGGGAGAATGGGCCCAACAGGGAGAATGCTTGTTGAGAACCCCAGCATCTGACCGTTTCTTTTTTGAATGACCTGTCTGGGGGCTGGAGGGAGCTCTCCAAGAGCTTCCACCGGAAAGATCGGGTGTTGGCAACAGGGAGAATTCTCGCTGTTAGACCGGTACCGGTACCCCTGTGTTGTGAAACTGGGAACTGAAGCAACGTTCTTTCAAAGGCGTTTCTACGGTAACCAAAAACGCTGCAAAAATAATTACTAGCTAGCCGGGAGAAAAAAAGCAATTCCGCCGACGCAGCCAATGTAAGTAAGTGCGCTCCACGTAAGTGACATGACACATTGGACGGTATTTCGATCCACAGAAGTTAAAAGGATTGGTACAGAAAGTACAGCCGGACCGTCGTGCCGACATCGGCCTACCCCTGTAGAGGCCGCTGTAGAGCCATTTAGCCAATCAGAATCGTTCGATCTTTTCGATGACGTCAGTCGAGTCGTGCACGTCAGTCGTGCATAGCATCTCTGTGTCAGCTCGATCAGTCTCTCGTGGTGTTGTTTTCGTGTTGTTTTCGAAAGACCGACAGAGCATGCATCCAGAGGATTTCGAATTGAGACAGATAGTGAAGCAAGACAGTATAACCGAGGTCATCCCATCCGTAATAGTATAGCCATAGAGGTACTTCGCAGAGGTGTACTTACCGCATTCAGTAGCCGCAGAGGTACTTCGCAGAGGTACTCACCGCAGCCGAGGATATAGCCGCTTTCATCGCAATCCGAGGAAGCTGTATTCATCGCAATCCGTATTCAGTAGCCACAGAGGTACTTACCGCAAGCCGAGGATATAGCCGCTTTCATCGCAATCCGAGGAAGCTGTATTCATCGCAATCCAAGATCCGACGATGAGTGCGAGTAAGAAACAGTTGCGCCCATTGCTTCAGTGGTCAATCCAACCACGCCTCCTGGGATCAGGCTGCCAGGAGACAGCAGGACAACACCACAATCTGCCAGCCCAACCACCATGCACGGCCCTCAGAACAATTGGAGCAGGAACCAGAGCCCCATGTCCCTCTATCAGGTCTGTGTGGTCAACCAGTGGTTGGATTCTTCAAAAAAACTGAGTACAAAGCAGGAAGAAGTCTTCCATAACTCAGTCAGGCATGCAATCGAACACTATGGTAGCGCCGCCAACACGGACAACGTTGCCGAGCTTGCTGCCGAATCATTCGATCGAATGCACTTCAACATGATAGGGCAGGGCAACGCTAGTCTCAGGGGTAGGCTGAGGCCACAGCATGCCAAAGCTTTGCTCAGACAGGGAGTTATGCTGGTTCAGATGGCCGCCATCAATCAACATGCCACTGGAAAGAGAAAGGCTGCTCCGAAGCAAGGCGGTCTGACCAAAGCCAAGCTGTTGGACTCCTCCACAAGCTTCGCAGACATGAAAAATTGGGCCAGGGTCCTGGGAAAGTCCATCAAAAAGACAAAGCCAGAGATGAAAGAGGTTCTGCTGCAGTGCTTTGAGGGCCAGCCAGAAGGCCATGTGTTCCACTCCCGTTAGCTAGCTTGGTGGTTGGGCCCCAAGGGCCCAATCTTTAAACTTCTAAGCCCCCTGCGGGGGCCCATCCTTTCAACTTCTAGCTTAAAAAATTTTCGAGAGAAGCTAGCTAGCTAGCTAGACTAGAACCCCACTGGTTACTTTTCATCGGAAACATTTTGCTGCCTTGCATGCAAACATCACTTGGCGACCTGCTCGTGTCGTCTTGCTTGGGTGTTGGCGAGTAGAGGTTTCGATAGACTAGTACTGAAATTTCATACAAGACCAAAAGACAAGCTACCCTCTAAGTAAACTGACCTTCAGTACGAACCTCCACAGTGATTCAAATATTGACACCTAACTCTCGAAATTCCTAGTGTGACCGTTGGAGTCTTGTGGAATACCCAAAGACTTATTCGCAGAGGTGCATCGTACCTCTTTCGAACGTCCTCACTTTTTGCAATCTCCGTAGAGTCGTCGAGTCATTGAACAGCTACAGTCTACCACAGCAAAGCTAGTACATCACCATGTTGTTCAGTGCTAGTCATGCATTTAAAGAGTGGCTAGATGTTAATGATCGCTACCCTTTCAATGAGATGAGGAAAACCAGGCAGAGCTATGTATGCAAGCATGTTTTGCTTGAGGATCAAACAGACAGGGAAGATCCCAAAACTCAGTACTTGCTTGTAAAGACCAGATACCTGTCCAGTGGGATCCTTGAGCAACTCATCATGGAAGGGAATGCGCTGCCAATGACTCCTGACCAGAGTTGGTTGCTGGATGAGATGTTTGTGTGGGGTGTCAGGCACAGCAATGATTGGTACAGTGATGTTCTTGCTGAGCTGGCATGGGAAGTGTATGAACATGAACCTGTCACAAGGAAAGAGATGTGCAGAGAGGCAATCAAACCACTTATGAGAGGAGTTCTCTATACTCAGTTTGGTGTGTGGCACAGTGAAGCAAAGGAGTTGTTACTTACAGAGTGGAGTCATTGGTTTGACACAGAGTGCTGGAGCCAGCACAAACAAAACCTAAGTGGTATGGCAATCAGTAGTGAGCAGTACATTTCCCACAGAGCTGCATTCACTGCCCATCATGGTGGCTACTCTTACCCAATGCACCAAGACTGATTCATGTCTGTTCAGAGAAAGATAATGGAAGCAACAGCTGTAAGACTTGTTGTTGTTTGTTATCCAATAAGTGTCATGGTAACAATAGTCAAAACTTACTGTAGCTTGGTACCATTCAGCAACTGTAGAAACTTGTCTGTTGTGTATCTCTTTGCTGCAAGTAGGACCAAAGCCATCATTGGCTCCATGGAACTGCTTCCTCTCCCTGCATCTGCCACAGTAGTCTCTCTTGCAATCTTTGGCCACTCCCTCCACAGCTGTCACATGGTCGCTCTTCTTGAAACCACAAGTGTTGCAATACTTCCTGCTCCTGAAAATGAGTCTTCTCGGTCTTGCTGGTGCTGTTGCTGGAACCACAGTGAGAGCGACTTGATAAGCAGCATTTGCAAGAGCAGGGGTAAGATTTCCATTGGCAGCAGCAACAGCTAGAGCACCAACAGCTACCTCTGCATTAAGTGTGGTTGGATTGCCGAAAGGAGTAGTGCCTTCATTGCTGTAGTTTGTAGGATTTGTGTTGTGGATTCTTGGCTCTGCATCATCTGACAGCCCTTGTCGATTTGCTCGCAGTGTTCCATCAAGTGTAGCACGATCTTGATCGTCTCTAGGAAGAACGCCCTGCAAGCTTTCCTGCTCCTTGACCTTATCATAGTGTTGCTGTAGAAGAACTCTGCTCTTGTATCGAATCTGCACAACTGCCGATTGGTCACCTTCTGTACTCCACAACCGAAACCGCCGTGACACTTCGGCATTCCAATCCCTTTCGAATGCTTTGAAACTGGTTGGTCCTGTTGCAACATTTCGCTTGTACCGAGGAGACCACTCAACAAAAAGATCAGCTTCCTCTCTGTCAATCTCAGTTGCTGCTGTGCTGCTATTAGGTGATCGGAATGGTATCCACTCGCACTGGTTGGTCAGCCGTCGGAATGCTTGGAGAGTGTTTTCAGCGGCACTATCGACTGGGAGAAGTTTGTCAAGTTCTTGTTGAATGAGGGTCTTGTTCAATCGATCGTTGGCCAAAGCAGCATCGCTTGTTTGGTCAGCCTCATTTCTTTGTCGATTTCGTGGATTTCCAGCGTCGTTAAGTGAATTCAAATACTCTTCTTCGGTGGCAAAGACCTCGATGTCCAGGTCCTCGCCCAATTCGCCACCAAGAACTCGCTGGATCTCTTCCTCTTCTCGTGGAATCGCTTCTTCGTCATTGGTGACAGCTTCTTCCTCACCGTCATCGCCAGAGCCGTAGCCATCAGTAGAGCCATTCGCTGGATTAGACACATCGCTGGTCTGTATTCCTTGATAAGAAAAGCCAAGAAATTCGGTGACAGTGTTCTTCTTTGGAGCCGACAACGCATAAGGCGCTTCTGGAAAGCCCACTTTTACAGCATAGGCGTTGATTAGAAGCAACTTCTCTGTATTCAGAATTCCATAGTCAGTAGCCCCAAGCCGGATAACAGACTTCCTGTCATTGCGTTCCTCAAAGAAACATGACATTAATCGCTCAGCCCTGTGCACTCCTAGTTGCCAAACAGAATATGTTGGTGGTTAGTACATAAGGGAATATGATGAAGCGCGATGTTGGTCAATCACACTTACCGATGTAAGTTGCCAAAAGAAGAAGAGCGAGATCAAGGTTGTCTCGCTCATTGGTGTTGGTTCCTCTGGCCACATATGTAGTATCTGTCTTGGGATTCCTTCTGAAGATGTCCACCAGGTCTGTTGGTGGATCACTTAAACAACCTGTGTCTACATGCACCATCTGTCGCCTCACAACTTCAGCCATTTTCCACTGTTTCAAGAAAAGCTTGGGGCGAGGGCCATCTGCAGGGCCTGTGGACAGGACTTGATAAGTCTGTGTATCCTTCGATTGAACATAGTTCAGGACGGCTTCAACGTTGCTCCTAAGTGTTGCTGGATCTGGGATGATTGAATTTGCCTCCTTCAACACCTCTTTAACAGTTGGTTCTCGCTTCAGCTTCTCCAACAGCTTCTCCTTTGCTCTTTCAAACTCTGCAGAGGTAACCATGAAAAGGGCACGAGACATAAGACCACGGAAGATACCTGCCTGTACGGATGAGGCATCAACCAACATGTCATTCCAGCGCTTCAACCAGTGAAAGGGATCAAGGAGAATCAACACTGGAGTGCCGAAGATATCTCGAAGGATGTTCTTGACACCACAGCAGTTGTCCACGTAGATGACCTTGATTGACTGCTCCATGGGACAGTTCTCCGGCCTTTCCTTCTTTGTATGCCAGTTCCTATTCAGTCGGTTTCGCAGAAGGACAAGATCTTCCTTTATTTCACTGAAAGACTCAGAGTGCTTCAGCGCTTTCCAGAAAACTGTCAATCCATCTTCATTCTGAATGGTGACAATGCATTGGAATGGTTGGAAGCTGCATCCTTGCTTGGTCCACACTCTGATCTTCTGCGCCAACTTGTAATTGAAATCAATCTTCAAGAGCGTTGCTGTTAAACCTCTCATCTTGGCATCCTGAAAATCCTTCCGGTGTTTGAAGTAACTCATCACCATGCTGTCAATTCTATATTTGGAGAGGACTCTTCCATTATATCCCATTTTGTCCACGAATTTGGAGAATCTGGCTGGACCTTCTGGCTCTGCAGCTATTTCAGGATCGGCGGTAGCACCTTCTGTTTCATCTGGGACACCGTGTTCTCGCTCGTAGTCAACCAAGTCATCCACGCATCGATTATATGCAGCAATTGCAGCTTCAACTTCTGCCTTCCTTGTTTTCACGGTTTCCTTCAAACTGTCATAATGATTCCCAACAATCCGCTTCCAAGATTTCATTGGCTTGATTCCTGGGAAATCCCTGTGGTCGGCAGCAATCAATTCGAAGCAGCTGTTAATACCAGCTTCCAACAACCGACGGATCTTTGTGGAGCCAAGGCCTCTCAAGAAATTGCGTCCTCCATGGTGGTTGTGATTGTCCTTCGAGGACAACATGGATTTAAAAGCCCAGTCACTTGCAGCTCGGTTGCTGGCAGATTCGACGCGGGATCTACAAGAACGTACTTCTGCCATGGCTCTCGTCTGCTTGTTCTTGAGCTGTTGATGCTCCATGGTGATTGGTGCCCCAGCGACTGGAACAAAATCTTGAATAGTCTTCTGCTTTTTCTTTGGCCGTATCTTGTCTAGGCCAATTGCTGTCAGATACAGCTGGTGATCCTCATAATAAGCTGTCATTGCCATTCTTTGAAGCTTTTTCGCAATAGTAGCTGTAGCTTCCTTGTATGAACTCTCGATCACCAAACTGTGGAGATTATCATCAACAGCGAATCCGTGGCCAAGGAAAAAGGTGAAGTAGCCATAGTACAGCGAACAGTCCAGCTGCATGGACTCCTTGTTGTAGCCCGCGAAACGTCTACCGCAGCGAGTGCAAAGATAAAGCATGGTGTCAAGGTATCGAATTCGGGTGACACCAAACAACACCTTGGGGCAATTTACCCATCTGGATTTCTTCAAATCAACTGCGTTTCGCTTCTTGCAATGGGGACATCGAGGAACATGGTTTGGTACTAGAATGTGCGGTACCCATGCTGCGATTGGCTTGATGTAAAATGGCTCGACGGTGCTTTTTCCACCACGCTGGTCCAATATCATGCTATCAAATCTACCTCCTTTGGTTGGAGAAAGACACTTCCAGTCCCTTCCATGCTGCGGCTTGAAGAAGGTAGGGTCACTGTCGATTGCCTTGCGAGTCCTATGAACAAAGCGCCATTGTGGCTCTGATAGTTGCTTTGGTTTTCGAGTCGTCATGGTGGTGCTCTCCACGGTGGAGATAATGGAAAGAAGTCCATTTTCGTCATTGGATCGTTCAAACGTTACGTAGGGTTAAGGGAAGGAAATTTCGCTCTCTAAGTAGGAAATTTGGGAACGGGGATATTGCTATTGAATAGAAAGTAGAGTTAAACCTAAGAAAGCGACATGTTGTGACGCAATTCTAGTTAAAGATCAGACAGGTGTAAGCTACACGTGGAAGTGTGTGGGGTATCCGAGATATGAGACGTCATCACAAGGACGCTCACCCTCCTCCCCCCTTCTTTTTTCCTCCTGCCGATAACCAACCCATATCAAGACCCTTGCTTGGAGGCCCAAAATTTCATTTTCTCTTCCAAGCAAGACCCAGTCAAGGTCGCGCAAGTCGGCAGCACTTTTGCGTATTCGCTACCACCGGTACCTACGTACAAAAATTTGTCCGTGGCATTCAACGACTGACTGGCCCAAGCTACCGCTGTTTCATTTCCTTCTTGGCTGGCCCAGCTGTTGACCGTTGGTTCCTGGTACAGTACTGTGCCTTTGGCCATTGGATTGGATTCTGTATTGGATGCATACAACATACAACCATTGGGGATTGTGAGGTTGTGGATTGTGTGCTGCTACCATTATCATTATCATTCAAGCAAACCGTTGGTTAGAATTGTATAGTTAGCAACACTGCTAGCTAGCTGGCCGGCTGGATAACCAGTAGAGGTGCCTGCCAATTAAGCACAAGACATGTCCATGTTTTCCGTCTCATCCTCCAGATCCCATGTGACGAATGGGCACAATAAGGGCAGCAATGGGGTAGCAGCCAACAGCAGTAACAAGACGACGACGACGAGACGGAACCGAACAAAAACAAGCACGTCCTGTTGGGCTCGCTTTATCTTTTCTGGAATTCTATGTATCGTTTTCTTCATGTTCCACAAGACTCGACTCTTTGAACAAAGTACTAGTACTCCAGAAGAAGAAGTCATTCAACCCACCAAAAGAGATACCACCACTGATAGAACCATTGATACTAGTACTATTACTGCCAGTAACTCTTTGATACCCACAAGCAATAATGCTACCACCAACAATCCACACGTATTCCGGCATTATCATCAATCAGCAACGGTATCAAGATCAGTATCAGCATCACTGCCACCAAAATATTCATCAGCAGCATCAGCAGCAACAGAAACAGCCTATCCCAATCCTCCCCAGCAATCTTTTGCCGTTACCAAAGTCGTCACCACCCAAGCCCCTCCTGTCACCAAAATTGCAACCACTCCCCCCATAACCTCCAATCCACAAAAACACGCCATTTTGATTCCCTATCGAGATCGGGCGTTTCATTTGGAAAAATTCCTCGAATACATGCGTCCGTATCTCCAACGCCATTTCCCCGACGATACCTTTACGGTCTATGTAATTGAACAAAATGATACCAGTTTATTTAATCGAGGATGGTTGACCAATGTCGGATTGCAAGAGATTAAACAACGAGCACCCGATACGACCTGTGTGACATTGCACGATGTCGATCTCATTCCCAATGGCACCAGTCATGTCCCGTATACGAGTTGTCGCAAACCCATTCATTTGGCATCGCATATGGAAAACTTTAAATGGGCCATTCCTTATGTCCAATACTGTGGAGGCATTACTGGATTGAGTTTACAACACTGGGAACAAATTAATGGAATGAGCAATGATTATTTAGGTGAGTTTCTATTGAGTATTGTGTGATGGATGATGAAAATGAAGGATGAAGGATGAAAGGATATCTCCAGTAGTCTTTTTGTGTTGCTTGCACGTCGTGCTCACCACATCTATCTCTTCTACCCTTCCATAACTACAACGAACTGTACTCTACTGAACTGTATGAATCATATCAATAATCAGGTTGGGGTGGAGAAGATGACGACCTGTGGCATCGCATTCGACTCAACGGATTGCTCATGAGTCCACAACCAGATCGAAAATCGTTTCCAAGACCCTATCGACCCAGTGGACCCGGAGAAGGATACTTTCGAACCATTTCACAGTCGCAAGAGCATCATACCCAGGAAAAGGAACACACCAACAAGAAAAAGACGCAAAAAATGTTGGAAGACATGTGGAGGGGTAGTACTAGATGGCAAACGGAAGGGTGGAATGATGTCTATTACACTGTCAACGGTGTCAACGTCACAGAGCTGTCCACGGAACCACTCGACATGCCCGAATGGCAGCATCGACCCCTCTGGATCCCACCCCCCAAAAACAAGACTGCCAGCAACAGTACAGCGGTGAATGTCACAACAACGCCCACAGCACCCACCACGGCACCCACGACACCGCCTCCGACCAAACCGCCCACCGATCCACCCACCATGCAGCCAACACGAGACTTGTACAAGGAACCCAAAGGACCGGGAATTGACAAGGTCGTTATCATTCAGGCCGCTTCCAAACGATCCCGCAATCAACTCCCAACCAATAACAAACTCGCCACAGCCGAACCGGCGCCAGTCTTGGAATTGGTCGATATTGCCTACACGGGATGCGACCTCCTGACACGAGCGGCCGCCCGTTCCAACGTCGTGTGGGGAGCCTGTCATTACTACGACAACAATCAAAAGGAAGACCCCTACGAATGCTCCAAGGCAGTCCACAGTGGCGATTTCAATTTTGGGCACGTTCTGGAAGGCAGTTATCATCAAGCACAATTCCCGTGGCATTTGCCGTGGAATCCGTGGGACACCGATCCGCTCGAAGGAACCGTCCGATTCTCCGTGGTCACGCATCCCTACACCCGGGCGCTCGATTTCTTTCGGGTTTGGTACGATACCATGAACAAGAATTCGAGCGCGACGACGCACCGCGACGAGTACATTCGGCAACGGGAATCTCCCGAGGAGATTAATTTCTTTTTGAAGGCGTATTTGGCCCAAGACAAGGGACCGTGGGAGGCACAGCCCTGGATGAAAGGAGTCTTTGACATGATGCCCATGTACGATTTCTTTGCCAACAAGGACAAACCGCACTATGTCAAGCACATTCTCAAATACGAACAACTCGAAAGCGATTGGCAACAACTAGCAGAAGAATACAACTATACGGATACGGGGATTGGTGAGCAGCTAAAAGTAATCCTCGAGGAGAAACGAGCACAGGAAGCACAGGCCAAAGACTGGTTGACACCAGGTGAACTCGATCCGGAAACACTCGAATTGATCAATTCCATCTTCAACAACGACTTTAAGTTCTACAAGGACTACAACAAAACGACATCAGGGGTCACTAATCGTCGTACCTACAAACACCCGCGAACCAAAAATCACAAGAACACTATTGCCAAGGGGCCGTTGGAACTCGTAGCGATCCCGTACGCCGGTGCCGCGAGTTCTTTGACGCGAATGGCCGCGAGGGCTGGAATTGTGTGGGGAGCCTGTCATTTTGATCAGTTTCAAGAATGGGAGTGCCCGGCAAAGAGTGGGGATTTTCGGGATTCTCAAAAGGTCCAAATGAATGGCATGCTACAATTCGAGTCGCCATGGTACGTGCCGCTCAAACTGTGGCCCAAGAGCCCCTACGGTGATCTCTCCAAGCCCGACCCGGCCAAGGCCAAGACGTTCACGGTGGTGCGAAACCCGTATGACCGAGCCATTGCATTTTACCGTCACATGTTTGATCGGAAACACGGATACCCACGTGGTCATCACCCAAGGCAAGACGAAGACATCTTGTTTGACATGGGCAGTGTAGCAATGGATGACTATCTGCGGAAAAGAGAAGACCCCATCAGAATGAATGCTTTCCTGCAGGCCCACTTTACCAAAGGGCACAACCCTCACAAACCCGATGGGATGGAGCTCGTTCCGCAAAGTAAATACACAACACGCGTTCATCACGTGATCAAATACGAAGCGTTGGTCGATGGCTGTCGCAAATACCTCTCCAAGTACAACTATGGAAACATGGCCGGGAAGAAAATCGACCTGGAAGTGTTCGAGCAGGCCGCGGTGAAGCGCGCGAATCACACCAGGGCGATGAACCTCGGACATGCACCGAGGTGGCTCGGAAAGGCCGATCTTGCAGATGAGACCACGGCCATGATCAATGAAATATTCATGTTTGACTTCTACAAGTGGTACCGTATGGAGAAACGAGTTAAACCGAACGTCGACACCTCAAGGTATTGGCGCCAACCACATCCAATTCCAGGTCAGGCGAAGAAGTAGATGCAAACTTTTCGAACGCCCTACGTGGAGGGCTCGACTGATACAGGAAGGAGCTGATTCCTAAAAAGCTCTGCCATTCATCTGAGGTCGTTTTTTTCCGGTCATGGCCAAGCGGGGCCCGTCTTTGTCCGGATTCACTGGTGCTGGTTTCTCAGGACTTCTTCCAGCCAGGAGGCACAAGCCTTTTCTTTCTGCTGCAGAAGGGTTTTGGTGCAGTGTGGCGAAATAGAATCAGTAAACGTAGAGAGGCATACTTTTTAAACCACCCAGACGACAGATTGGACTACCTCCCACGCCAGTCCCTTGGATCGCGCTTTTTGCTTTGCAAAACGTCACAAGTTCAGCTGGAGCGCTTTTTTGCTTAGGGGGCCAATCAGCAGAAGTTCGTTTCAGCCTGACTAGTTGATGAGGCAACCCGTGGGATCCAGCCATGACCAGCACCCAGTCTATTCTGGGTTCAGCCGTAAGGCTGCGCTGTTGATGATCAACAACAAGCAACAAATAAATTAATTGTGCTGCTTTAGTTGGCCGGGGAATTTTATACGTGCGGTCGGCGAGAGAACACTGGAACACCCTCACTGGTGACGGATCCTCACAGCAATGACCTGTCAAATTGTAGGATTTATTGACGCTAGAGCTTGGAATTGCGGTGTTCTCGACGATGCCAGTTTCATCTCCAGTGATTCAATGAGTCAATAAATGTTTTGGTAATCTTAATAAGTCTTCCCAGCTCCACTGGACGAGAAGGCGATGCACGGGGGGAGTACGGTCATTCTAGCTGGACTACTTTTCTACTTTTGAGGGAACCTGTGCGCCTCAATCCTTCTCCGGCTCCTATCTCCTGCTAGCTCTCCTGCTCTTCTTTCAGGCTCACAAATTCAAAAGAGCAAGACTAAGCAAGCAAAACAAATTTCAAGCACATCAACAAATCAAAGAAGAAAAAATGAAGTTCATCTCTTCCCTCTTGCTTCTGCTGATCCCGGCCTTGGCCATGGCTGCTGAAGACTCCTCTGAACGTGACCTCCAGATCACCGACTGGCATGTCACCATCAAAACCCTTCAGGACCAGGGATTCACCTTTGAGACTGGAACAGGTAATGGTGCTGCCAGTGCCAATATCAAGATTAAGGTCACTGACTTGTGCCGCAAGGACACAGCCAACCGCCAGGCTGTGGGCCACTGGTTTCCCACAACCAATGTAACTGGAATTGAAGTTGATCATGGTGGTATTATCAACAACCCTGGCGCAGACAATGCTGTGGACTTTCGATTCATTGAAGGAATTGCTGGAAACAATCTGATCTATAGGGATGCTGGCGATGCTGTCAATGCCATTGTGGAGTTCTGTGTTGAGGTTGGACTTTATGATGCTGATACTCTCATTGACTATGCAGAAGTCCTTCTTACCTACAATGTTAATCTGGTTACCCAAGTTCCTGAGTTGACTGGTTACACTGTCACTCAAGCCGAGGACTTTACCGATGCTGAGGACACCAATCTCAGCTTTGATGGAACCCTCTTGGCATACTTCTGTGACCCTGACAGCTACACCATTCTTACCAATGATGGTTCTGATGCTGTCACCACTCAAGGAAGTACCCTCAATGTCTGCTTCAGGGTTGAAACAGGACAGTTCCAAGTCAAGGATATCATGGAGTTCACAGTCAAGAATGCTGAAGCTGCAGAGCCCTCTCAGCTCATCATCACGGAATCTCAACCTGCATCGACCATCTTCTCCACCAAGAAGTGTGTTGATGAAGGAAATGATAACAATATCTGTTTGGTTTCCTTCTTGTTGTTTGCTGACTTTTATGATTATGAAGCCTTGACCTTGACTGGAGTTGGAAGCATTCTCTTGGAACTTGGAGGAACTGCTGCAGCACCTGCTGGCCGTCGTTTGCGTAAGAATGTCCAGATCGTGGATGGTCACCGCAAGCTTCAGAGTGAGGTGACTGAAACAGTTGATGTCCAGCCCCAGCCATTTGCTGTTGAGAAGAATCATGGTGCAGGATCATCTGCGGACACTGCTATGGCTTCCCTTGCTGCCTTTGGAGCCATTGCTGGTGCTGCCTTGGCTCTCTAGAGAGGCTGGTCTAGAGATGGCTGAGCTATTTCCTGGGTTGAGCAAACAATGCTGGTGGAAATGTATGAATGTTGAGGCCTTTGCAAGGCCCTGACCAAACAAGTTAGAAGAATAGATGGAATAATCAAACATAGATAGAAACACAAAATTTAGAAGAATTCAACAGCCAATGCAATCATTGTGCCCCATAGTGTCCGGCACAACATTTCGTGTAGCTAGTTGGCTCTCTGCTTCTTCTGACAATAGACCCAAGTCTCACTTCATGAGCTCACTTCAGTTTTTACATTGACCCAAATTTCACCTCGTCAATAACAAGAAGAGAAGCATGCTGAAAGAATCTTCAGGGATCAAACCAAGGACTCGCCAGATCGTATTACACGAAAATCTACTCTCTGTTTCCAAACAAGCTTTGCTGATATTATCTTCCACGAAGGTGGAGTTGCAGTCAAGAAACGTTTGTGAAGCCATGCATGTGATGTCCATTGCATCTCATAAGGTAGTGCCGTACACGGTTATCGTGTTATGAATGATGATCCTCGTTGTGACAACCGACTGACCGTCACTCGTGTCGTAGAGGTGGGCCAGCTGGGTTGCTCAACGTGCGCGAAACAGGACTCGACTCTGATCCTTCCCGATTGGCAGTTCTACACGCACGGAAACTTGGAGATGGATTGATTCCACAGTACGAAACCGGATCATTGCTTCAACTATCTGGGCGTGCCAAAGTGATTGAGTTTACACACAACAGCAGAGAATTGATTAAAATGATGGATGTCGCTGGAGCAGAGCGGTTGATTGAGATCAAAATTGATCAAGTGGTTGACGTGCTTCCAGAGTCCTTCCAAATACGAGGGCCCGCTCGTAACACATCCGAGAAGTTGCAGCGAGAACTCGTAGTCTCATCAAGAGTCTACGAGTCAGATGGCACAATTAGCTTTCACCATCGACACAGAGAGAATGACTTGCAACCATTGTGGAAATTCCAAGCAGACCAGCGTTTGACCATGGATCCATTGCGTCAATGCAACGATCCCACGCGCCCCTACAATCTCTTCAGGACCCGCACTGAAGTGAATTCAAGATTTCAGTCAAGCGGCAAGGCCAAGTTTCATCCTTCCTGCATGACAAGGTCCAAGTCAAAGATACATTGCTCGTTGGCGCTCCAGCGGGAAGCTTTACATTGTCTTCTTCCTGTCTGAGCAATGGCATTGGAGTGACAGTCATGATCAGTACCGGTGCGTATGTTGCACCACTGATCGAGCAAGCACGGCAAAGAAGCGGCGAAACCGCCGCGTTTTGGGTTCACGGAGTGAGGAACAGCCAGCCATCATCACTTCTTTCTGCGAGAGGTGGTAAACGTGAGGAAGTTGGTCGAGCGTAGCAAAGTTAACCAACAGCAGGCAAGAAGGCAAAAGCCTGTACGTTCGCACTGCGTACTCCCAGCCACTTACTTGAGAGAGACAACTATTGGGGTTGATCGTGAGCAGCCAAGGTGCAGGCAATTGTTCCTGATCTGGTTCATGCTGAGATTATTTATTGTTTGTGCGAAGGTGACAGCTTTGTGGCCCACTTTGAACAAGGTTTGATTACTTTGGGAGTGGTTTCTTCAACTTGATAGTGACACGGACAAGATTACGAATGAGAGAGAAGGTTAGAGATTTGCTGTCGACATGCTTGGAGGCAAGTTACCCTACAGCCACAACTCTGGAGGAATCGAATGCATTTCACGATGCAGCTCCGCCATCCAGTAGCCTTCGATGTCCAAAATTCGACGACAACAAGGTTTGTCCAGTCGATTCACATAATTAGCATTTCCCACGTTCGATTACTACCGGTTGGGAAAGAGAGGAGCGAGCGATTGATCAGTCTTCACGGATACCCTCTTGATTACATGAGTGGATTGAAATTTGTTATTGCAATTACCAGGTACTATTATTGAATGACACGTATTCTCTGGAAATCATCAATATTCCGTGCCGGTTGCTGCGTGCGCGACGTCTTGAGTTTCTTCGAGGCTTTTCTGACTCGCATACAAAAGAGTCGCGCACTCTGACACATGTTTTGAATGGTCGTGTCCAACTGCTTTTGCGTATCGACACGACTGTGAAGGACGTCCACAAAATCAATCGTTTGGAGTGCTTTGGCAAAGTGTCCCGCATAAATATAACTGTAGGCTTCATTGATGGTACACTTGTATGCCATGGTGTGATCTCCCATGAGGAGTGCAATTTGTCGTTGCTGCTTCGCCAATCGCACCGCCGTTCCCAAATACCGACAAAAGAAAAAGCCACCGCCCAATGTAGAGATCCACGCCGCGAGACTCTGGTAGAGAATCATGGTGTGTTCCCATGTAATGAGCGTCTTGCTGAAATTCGTTTGATAGTATGTTGTGGACGGTGGTTGGATCCAAATCAATAAGAGTCGTCGTTGTTGGTGATTACTTGTAGATGTTGTGGATGATTCCAAGCTCAGCCTAACTCTTCTCCCGTAGACTTTGCCGCGCAACTCTTCCAAGAGTTCCTCATGGCCTACTTCCATACCGTTAGTACCGCTACTAGCTGCCGTTGATGACGTGAAAAACCCCACAAGCTGAAGATGCGCCAACAAACACCGCCGCGCCGTCTTTTGGGACGACTGCAGCCAACACGGTGCGAGTCCTCGCCAGACACAGCCCGGTGCTTCTGGATGGCATTGGAGTACTCGAATACTAGAGTCTCCACGCTTGTTGTTTTCTAGTAGCGCATGCGAGTGGAACCAGGCGTCCACAGAAGCATGCTTGGGGAGCAAAATCACACAGTCGACTACTACTTCTACCATGGTCAATCTTTTTCTTATCCTCTAGCTAGCTATGCATCATAGTTTCATCCGAAGGAAGGAGGAAGCTGTTGGGTGTTGTGGTTGCGTGGCAGGTCCCGTTTATTAGAACACGTGTATGACGTGAGAGACATCTAACCCTAAGCTTCGCGACTCGTGACTCCGGCAACTGTGCAAACCGAAACGTAGACTGGCATGGATCTAACCTCCTCACAGCAATGCTTGCTAATAATAACTGGCCCAACCAATGCCAATCTCCCAACAGTGTGGCGGCCCAATCAGCTACACCCAGTGCTAGAGTGATTCCTCAATGAGAAAGACTCGACTCACCAGGCCCACCATGGCCATTGGCCCAAGCTAGCTAGCTGAGGCAAGGTCCTTTAGAACCACATGTTTGTTGCTCCCTGCATACGCGAAATCAAGATAACTGTTAAAGTCGGCTGGCTTTCCCTCTTTTTGCCCATTAATTTCGGTACGCCGTATCAGTAATTTTGAATTCTCAATTCGCCGTACTGAAATTATGAGGGAAAAAGAATTCGCGTAGGACCAATCAACACGCTCGAGCATGCCGAACTCAGTCATGGCAAAAAATCCCCAACTCTAACGAAACTCGCAACTCGAACACGTGTTGAAAAGGTGTGAACTTGAATGCACAATTTCTCTAATTTAATCAGTATCTTTCCAGCTCTACTGTCTAGTAGACTGGCTATTCGTTTCGTTTTCTCTTTCTCTCTCGTTCAGATCGTGAGCTCTCAGACTGAGCTCCGATATGCATACATATACCAGGATCTTTTGATCCTCTGCTTCTCGCAGTTTCATCTGCAGATAGATCTAGTCGATCTATCTTCCTGAAGTGCATGGTTGGCCCTGAAGGGGCTTTCCCAGTTTACTAAACCTGTGGACCTTCATCTGTCCATTCATTTGCTCCGTTTCCATCGCTCCTTGCTTCCTTCTCCTCGACCTAAGTTCCTGACCATTGTAGTTGCATCATGCACTATGCTAAAAGCTAGTGTAAAGATCTTTCGAGTGTTTTGAGTTTGAGAGAATGAAAGTTATGAGAGAGATTAGAAAGCTACGAAAACTAATCCATGAGAGAGATCGTTGTGAAGCTCATTGAAGT
This sequence comes from Seminavis robusta, assembly GCA_903772945.1. Classification (NCBI taxonomy): domain Eukaryota; phylum Bacillariophyta; class Bacillariophyceae; order Naviculales; family Naviculaceae; genus Seminavis; species Seminavis robusta. The sequence goes on along the minus strand of CAICTM010001174.1, from coordinate 5,685 downwards.
TGGTCTCCCGCCGGAGGCCTCGAAGTGTGATATCGTAGGTTATGGTAGGAACATGTGGAAACTTCCGCTAGTAGTTGTCTAGTAGCATGGAAGCTTTCCACGCCGGCTAAATATCTAGACCAATGTTTCATCGACAACCTAGTATGACTAGTGGTCATGAGAACCCTGTCTCAATGACTATTCGCGAAGGACTACGTCATGAGTCGAACTCAAACCCTATCTAGGATCGAGTCGCGAATAAGGCTAAGAGCCGTGTATTGCATTCGCCCCCTGACAAGGGTCACAGGAGGCACGACATCAGTCGGACAAGGAGAATATATGAATTAAAGTGCGGGGCACTCTCCGGAGATTGGATGTAGATATGTGTGTCGCACGATGGCAATCCTACAAGGGGATCAAGCCTTGTATGGGTGTAAATACCTTATGTTCCAAGTCTGGTAGACTGTGCCGCCATTGGCGGTAGCATGTCGGAGCCGTACAGTGCCATTGTCATTGACTCGGTCTATGTTGTAAGGACCTTTGTACTTTGGCTGACCGTACTTGCGGTGCTGATACTGTTGAATCATCACAGTATCGTTGACCTTGTATTGATGCGGGACACGCGTCGCGTTCTCCCTATCATTGTTTTTCTGGATAAGTCGTTGGCAACGTTCCTTGATGTATTTCCAGTTTGCTTCGAAACGGACATTGTGAATCACGTCACGATTGAACACGAGCTGTGCAGGCGTTGCACGCAAGGTGGTATGAATCGTGGCATTCATTGCGAACCGAACCGCCATGAGGACTCCAACCCAGGATCCATTTACGAGGTCGTCTTGACACTTGATATTTTGAACAGCTATCAAGTTACGAATGGCCTGATGAGCATGCTCGACCATCGAGTTGGCTTGAGGGTTACGTGTGGTAATGAACTTGCGGCGAAGTCCATATTCATCCCAGAGAGTCTTCTCGACTTCTGCGCAGAACTCACGTCCTCTATCCATGATAACCTCAGCAGGCCATGGATACCGAGTAAGCCACGTCTGTTCTAGATTGATGGCTACTTCGTCTGCTGCTTTGGAGCAGATCTCAGCAATCTCGAACCATCCGGTTACGGGATCGATCATTGTCAGGCAATGAAGTGTACAGGAATTCTTTTTCTTAGGATCCCCGACGTTGTATGGACCTATCAGGTCAATACATAGTCTTTCCCAAGGGATCTCCTCGCAAGTCTTTGGAGGAAGCAATCCCAGCTTATGCGTTTTGGGTTTGTTCAGTTGGCAGCTTTGACAACGCTGACATACGGACTGCACAATCTTGCCCTTTCCAGGTGTAGTGTTGACTGATGGTAAGTTCTGTGCGAGTCTTGCAAGGATGCATCAGTACACCATGATACCATTCGACCAGCTTCTTCTGCATGGCCTTAGGCACAACAATCTTGTCGTCCTTGACTACTAGTTCGTAGGACTTATCCCCTCTGGGAAAAGATTGTTTCTTGTAGTCGTTTGGCTTGTCCCTGAGGAGTTTCTTGATATCGTTATCGTCCTTCTGGCGATGTTTGATCTCGGGGAACGAGAGAGGGAAATCACTAGGGAAGTCCTCTTCGTCTGCGGCCATGAGCTCAGCAATCTCGCTGGCTTCCATCTGTTCTGAAGAACCATCATTGTTGGAGATGTTAAGTCTCGACAACGCATCAGCGTCGATGTTTTGTTCGCCCTTGAGCCGATGTACCGAAGTTCGGGGCCATATTCTTCCAGAATGAGGCGCCATCGCATTACGCGATCGGTATTGAAGTTCTTGCAGGTGAGATTCTTGTGGTCCGTATGTACTACAATCTTCTCACTTTTTCAAGGGAAGCCGAAAACCGAAGCGCTTCCCCTCTGGATCTGTCACTACAAGAACAACAACACTAATAGCAACACAACCAATCGGTCATACCTATACCATTACACTACCTATTAGCACCATTAGAAGCATTGAAACGAAGCGAAAGGACCTCAGGAAGCTTGTTATCTGTTATTTCGTTGAAGAGTACTGTTTTACTATAGGAATCCACTCAACGTCATCACGAAAACACCCATCCCTTTTTCCTCTCTTTATCTCTCATTCAAGCCCTCAGGTTGACAGGACGACCCCTCCTCTGGTATCTCCTATCAAGCGCACCTCTCCTATCAAGCGACTATACAAGCGGCCTTCCCCGGTTCAGATTAGAAAGCCACCCCATTGAAATCCTACGAGATCGGGCGGGTTTTCTATTCTCGACGCCGACGGCCAAGTTGGACGAATTTGAACACAAGAAGAAGTCACCGGTCTTCCCAGCACAGCACAGAAAACAATCCCATATCTATTTGTTTGTTTTCTCAGCTACGCTCTGACGGCCATCGAAATCCATTGTCGATCCTCTTTTTTCGTTTTCGAACGATCGATCTTCCTCCGCAACAACAGGATCAGTTAACCTTACCCTAAGGCAACTGACTATCCGAATCGCGATTCGAATCGATTCAACAAATCGAATCGAACTCAAGACTCACTACCCCGTGAATCGATCAAATCTTCCCGCGAACGTACCTCTTCTCCGATACGTACCTCTTCCTCCGTACGGATCGACAGCATACTACCATCAAGAAGGACTTCACGAGATACCTGCAGTGACCACCCAGAAGAGAATTAGAGCAGTCACTAAAAAATAGGTCGCACCCAATATTGGTCGATTGGTTTTTAGCTGGAACCAAATCGAAACCTATTCAGTCACTAACTCATTTCGGTCGAGGTTAGGTTGCGACCGAAATCGACCGGTCGTTCCACTGGTCGATTCAAGGTCACTTTGCGACCAGTGGATCGACCAGGTCGCTGTTTTGGTTGTAGCCACATCAACACACAAAAGCCTCATCAACAGGCATAGCAACAGGCATAGCAACAGGCATAGCAATACCTGCCAACAAGGATATCCCATGGAAGAAGTAGCAATGAGCCGTAGCAGCTCAAAGAGCTCGCTGAAAGAGGAAGAGGATTGGGACGAACTCACCTCTGGGGCAACTAGGCGAGCCATGACGGATCAAGTCGTCGTAGACTTGCTATTTGATAGCTCTGTTGATGGTCCTGGAGAGTTCATTGATCACCGTACGCTGCCAAGACGAGAAAGGAAGAAGTACGATCATGCCAGGGCGAAGGAGTGCATCATGTCGGATTATCTTGGGCTCGCACCTCTATTCAACGACCGGCAGTTCCAAGTCTTCTTCCGTATCTCTCGTTCTAGGATGCAGTGTTTCATTGAAGACTTCGGTGGCACTGGAGACAAGTATTATTGCGGGAAGGGAGGATCATGCCTTGAAGCCCGTATCCTGCTTCCACTGAAGACTACGTAGGAACGCTGAATGACAAAACAATTCTGGAAATTTCACCGTTCCTCGAATCGTTGGTGGATGGATCTTTTGAGGCCAATGAAGTGACTGCCGTGCCCTTCAAGATTGCCAATCAGCAATTCCACCGAACTTATGTCTTGGTGGATGGAATTTACCTCCATTGGCAAGGTTTGTCAAGGGCATTACCGAACCTGTGGAAGTGGCGAGAGAACATTCACCAAATGCAGGAGTCAGCACGGAAAGATATTGAGCGTGCCTTTGGTGTGCTTCAGGGAAAATTCCAATACACACACCGTCCTTTGATGGAAATGAAATTGGAGAAGATCGGTAAGGATCAAATCTAGGAAGTGCCTTCAATGTATCCAAGACACCGGCGAATTTGAAATCCTTATTGAGTTTGTCCTTGTACTCGGCAATTGCAGCATTGATGTAGTCCTCTTCAGACCATCCAGACTTCAAGGGTTTTTTCACAAAGCGCCAGCAACCAATGAAGTGGTTCATACAAGGCAACATGTGCCGAGACCAACGGTTCTGGCATGATTTCTGGTTCCTCGCAGTCAATTGGGGATCTTCTTCCTGTCGGATTGCATTGTAGTTCAAAACACAAATTCCCCCAAAACACATCTCCTTTTTCTTTGGTCCATTTGAGGTTGGCCGCATTGAGAGTCTCCTTCTTGACTGGTACGAGCTCAGGAGCTTTCACAGCATCCCCCTTTTTGGTCCTCTTCCTTGGAGGCAATGGAGCTTGCCAGTGGGCTTCTTGGCGCAGCCTTGGCGGCAGCAATCTTCTTCAAGGGGACGTCGTCATCGTCATCTTCGTCGTCATCGTCGTCATCATCTTCGTCAGAATCGTCATCCGACTCCTCTTCCTCGTCAAAATCCTTGCCACGCTTCTTGCTATGGCTCCTGGTACTCTTGGCAGGTGTAGAAACTGCCTCTACTTCTTCTTCTTCTTCTTCATCAGATGATGACTTGACTGATGCGGCAGATTCATCTTGACGCTTCTTCCTGATGTCTGCTGCGGCCTTGTTGTGCTTCTCCACAAAGCCATCTCCCTTTCCTTAGCTCCTGCAGTCTTCATTGTCAACCAAAGCAACCAAAGCAACCAAGCAACAACAACAAAGCAACAAAGCAATCAATAAAGCACACTGATGAGTGAGCGAAATGAGCTCGAGCGAAAGTTTCCACGGAACGAACGACCGTTTCGGCGACCTATGTTGCAACCGAAATTTTAGTGATTGAATTGGTCAAATTAGGTATCAGTCGACCGATATGGCGACCCAATTTTAGTGAATGAAAAAGGTCGCCGTTTGGGTCGACCAGATAGGTATCTATTTGGAACGACCAATAGTGCGACCTATATTTTTAGTGACTGCTTTACACCTGTATTCTTACTTTCTCACCGGCCACTAGTGGTTTCTCCCGACGTCCTTGTTGGAACTGATCCTACTGATCCAACCAGTCCTATCCCTATACAGACTGAGTGACTGATCGACACCTGCCACTGTTACCACCCCTCCATTGATATCTAACTCCTCTCAAGAGGAACAACAAACAACAACAGAGTTCCTGTAAGGACTTGAGTTCTTGTATCTCCAGGCTTGGCTGCATTTGATAGTTTCACAGCCCCTCCCTGGGATACCCAGCTCCTCTCCAAAGGATCTCACCCCCACAAGAAACAACTACAAAAGCTGCCCCTCTAGCGTGTTTGGCTAGATTGTGCAACACCTTCATTGAAACAGCCACCTCTCTGCTACTGCACCTGACTCTCCTACTGAGTGTGTGCTCCAAAGGATTGAGCCCCAGACAGAACTGCAGCTGGTGTGGCATAGATATTAATACATAACGACTCTATCTCTCTCTCATTGATGTTGAGTGACTCTCCAGTGACTTTCCACAGTTCCACCTGAATCGATACCCTCTCCACATCTTGGCTTAACTCTCTGTTGCATGTCTGACCCTAAAACAGATTGAGTACCAGCCTTGGAGACAACACAGTGTCATCCATAACACAGCCCATCAACCAACAACACCCCTTGATCCCCACCACTGCCTCTACGGCTATAGCGTGACTTCTCCAGTTTTCCCTGAAAGAATCCCTACAGCCTTTGGCTCTGATACCTTCTTCTCCTGCAGGTAGTGTATACCTGCACCAGACTTGGCACAGCCTTTGATCCAGTGCAACAACAACCCAACAACTTGATATAAACTTGATTACCATGTGCCTCAGTCATTGCCCCTTGAATACACCCTTCTACATCAATCATCTCGCACCTCACAAGCAACCTCCATTGCTTGCGTTGAACAACGACACTACAGTCAACACTCCATGGTGCAAGGGTGC